>AYJT01039288.1:0-26769 GCA_001278415.1 Ocimum tenuiflorum
TAGGGTTTTTGGTTGTTTCTATCCCTACCCTAGGCTCTATCACTCCACCTCCTACTTGATTTAAGGTTTTAAGGTGTTATTCTCTAATTTTATCGTGTTTGATTCTAAACTATTGTCGGAACCACTATTAAGTTGAATGGTTTCAACTATATGCTGTGGTCTCGCGCTTTCCTAGTATTTTTGGGATCTCAAAAGAAATGAAGCCATATCCTGGTTGGCCTTCCTACTGCTACAGATGCAAATTTTGAAACTTGGCCCATTGATGATTGCTCTATCATGACTTGGCTTCTCAGTAGCCTTGAACCTTCTGTAAGTTAGAATATCATGTTTTTGGATGCTGCCAAAGACAAGTGGGATATCCTCTAAAAGATGTACTTTAATAACAATAACGTCTCTTGTGTTTTTGAGTAATATGAGAAACTCTTTTCTCATACTTAGGATACTCAATCAGTCAAGGGCTACTTCTTCACTCTCAAAGAGATTGCCGATGATAATCTAGTTTATCATCCTCTTTCTTGCGATGTGACGACACGGGCAAAACAATAGGAGAAATTCATAGTGGCTAATTTTTTATCTGGTCTCCGATTGATTCGAGATAACTTGATGTCCATTGATAACGTTCCAACCTTGCTTGATGCTCTGTGGCACGTCCTTCGTGTCACCAGTGGCCGTGCTGAATATACTCATATTGATAATGCAACCACGTATGCTCGTAGCAAGGGTTCATATGGTGGTCGTGGTTGCGGCCAATTGACACTATGTCCATTATGGTCGTTCTAATCATGACTGACTACTGTTGGGAAAAGTTCGGCAAACTTGATTGGGCTAACACAGCCTCCACAATGCCAAATTCGTCACCCGGTTCCGATATGGTCTCTCTTCCACGATCTGATAGAGGAAGACACTCTTCACCTCAAGCCGATACATTGGCCACAAAAGATTGATAGCCAAGGAAAATAGAATTCGGAACGAAATTAGACGAACAAAGCGAGAAAACGTCTCAAAGTAGTCAATACCATAAGTTTGTGTGTACCCTTTGGCTACAAGATGAGCTCTGTATCAATCAATAATACCATCAACAAGAAACTTAATTGTGAACACCTGATAACAAGAAACAATATCTGCTGAAGGAGGTGCAAATGCCAATTCCCAAGTACTGCGATGTAAAAAAGCATATATCTCCTCATCCATAGTGGCTCACCACAAAAGGCGTGCAAGTGCCTCATGGTAAGATGATAGGATCATTGTAGACAAGAGACAAAGAGCAAAAGCACAAAAAGACAGAGTGAAACGGGCAAAGGAAACATGTTTAGACACTAAATGCTGAGTGGTGCAACTCCGTTGCATAGAGCTACGGGTAGATCATCTGTGGTAGGTGTAGTATCTTCAGAAACTGCAGGCGGGGGTGCAAGTGGGGGACAAAAGACGGGTTCAGTCCGAGGACATTATACACCTGCAAGCGATAAAAATGATAAAATCAGTCCATGTCTACCAACATTCTTTATAAAATTCATCATTTTCAACCGTTTCTACTATTTATAATACTCATGCAAGGGCTTATCAATTCTAATCCTAATAGATGAATGAATCCAAATGATAAACCTTATTGAAAAGAATACACATGACTGAATAATTAAATATAAACATGATTAACTAACTATGCAAAAATAATTCTAGGTTTATATAAATTGAAATGATTCTCCTTTTAAGCATGTACATTCATTATTATACCTCTGGATGCTCATCTACTAGAAGGCAGACTGCAAAATTTAGGTATCACAAACACCTGAAACTGGTATTAAATTAATTTTTTGGATTACTTTGCATAAAGGAAACTAAACTAATTCAATTCATCTATATATCACCTTATGATTGTCTTGCTCAAATCTCATGATTCATTCTCTTTTAACAATTCTTCCTTCATTGATAGAGAATATGACCAGGGACCTCATAGATTGGGTTGGCACATCTCTTTTATCAAGTAAGATTTGAGTTTTGATTTTGTTGTTTTTTTTTTCCATATTGTTCATCTGTTAATTATTCATATTTAGATCTCTAGCAGAGTTCTGTCGAATTCCTGTAGTGGTGACTAATCAAGTAAGATCTCAGGTGCGTGATGAAGCCTCTAGATATGCATTCCAAGGTACTATTTTGTGATCAATGAGCTTCAGCTAGTTTGGATTTCTTTTCATTTAGTTTTGTTGAAATACTCTATAAATGAGTTGAGAATCCTTGTGATCGGTAAAAGTGAATGACCTCATATGAGGGAGCTCCACAATCTGATCAATTGCATTCTTCGTTTGGTTCGGTTACTTTATATATACTCCTGGTGAGTGGACTTGTGAACTCATACATTTTTCATGTATACTAAGCAACTTTTTTACAATAAGGGGGGAATTTTCGTGTTTTGCAGGCATTTTTTTGTGGACATTTTTATATATTAAAGTATGCCAAATACAAATATGTTCATCATATTACACGAAAATGTCCAATAAACATAAAAAATGCGCGAGTTCACAAGTTCACTCACCAAGATGAGTTCATGCGTGATGAGAATGGGTTTCTAGATGAGAAATGAGAATATATCTCATCCATTTATTCGGACGCATCAACGGTCAAGATGAAAAATATTTCATTTGCATGGTATTTTCGTGCAACATGCAAAGTTATTATTGTAAGAAAGTTTTGTTATATAATTCATTAATTTGTATAAATGTAAACATGTTACTCTATAAATGTGCGGATGTTATTGCATAAACATACGCATGTTACTAAGCGTATTCATATAAATGTGTGCATGCATTTTACTTATAATTATAACATGTTTTTATAGAAAAATGAGCATGCTTCAATAGTATTTAGCATGTTTCTGCTCTAGCACACAACTCGTGAGTTGAGTCACTAATTTGTATTTGTTGTGTAATTTTTCTTCGCATGAGCACATGCAATTAGGATTTTATTGGAAAGATAATGAATTCCTTTATTTGATCTACGATACGTGAAAGATAATTTAAATCGAATGAGTATATTTGATTAAAGAGTATTCTAAAATAGCATGCATGAAGATAAACAATCGATACATGCATATCCTGGTTCCTTCTCTACTTCATAATGAATGATAATATATCCTGGTGCAGGGAAGAGTAAAGCTAATACTGTAGTAGACACTTCAAAATTTGATTATCATCTTGTCGCTGCTCTGGGGATTCACTGGGCCCATGCTGTTAGCATACGCTTAGTGCTCGAATCTAGATCAGGTCTTGTTTCATCCTACTATGCTAAAACTAATGTTGCATCTCATGCAAGAAATTCAAGATAAGTCGAGCTTCTTTCTTTCTATCTTCGTGGAGATCCTGGTTTGGAGTAGAAAAAGTATTCAAGTATGTTTTGTGTGCTAATGTTTCTGCACTGCCTTACTAGCAACTACTTACTCAGATGAGTATATATTAACTGAGAAGATGAGTTCATTGAGCATTACCTTGTTAAATCTAGCTGTCATTTTGGGAAAAATGGATGCTTCCTAGCATGGTTCACTTATTGACTGAAGGAAAAATCTTTCAAAAAAAGGTTTGGGGAGTCTTGGTTCAGATTCGTATGGTGTTCTATTTGAATTGTTGAAATTCTTTCTTCTGAATTTTTTTTATTTTCCATGGTAGCATCAATAGGTAATTTCACAGGTGGTGCTGGTAGTGTTTAGCTGTAAATATTGATGGTGTCAATTAGCAATTTTAAGGCTCTCGCAAAAGTTCTTGGATATGTCGTAGCATTGTTTGTACTGAATAATAAACGTTAAAAGTTGATTCTCACTTAACATGTTAACGCTCTTTGTTCTTTATAATTTAAAAGTTCTTTCACTGACCGCAATCTTCCTATAATTATTCTTCATCACGAGCTGAAGAAAAAAACTGAATGTAAATTTGCATACATAAGACAATAGGTATTAAAAAATGTGGATCATATCACCCGTTTAGTTGGTCTAACCTGATGATGAGGCCAACTCATTGCACAAGTATTTTAAGATCCATGAACTTTGTCCTGAAACTTTGCCCACCATACAGTGCACAATTTTGCCACTTGGTCTAATGGCCGATAATTTGAAGTCATGTTTCTTGCAGGACAAAGACTTATAAAGATAGCAAAATCTTCTATATCTCCTTCTGTGGGTTTCTTCTTCAGAATAAATACATCTGGAATTTTTTTGCTTAATGATGAAGGAGAGGAAATGACGGGTCCAGAAGCAAATACTATTAGTTGTCAAGGTTTGATGCGAATATTTTATTCTTGAGCGTGGGGAGCTGTAGTAAAATAGTGAAAATCCACCCCTTCCCCCCAAGAAAAGAAAAAAGAAAAACAACCAACACAAAGAAAAAGAAAACAAGAAGTGTCAGATGAAGTTCTAAATTATGCCTCGTGATTATGGAAATGGTTTGATGAACAACATAATATGTTTTATGTATTTATTTTGACTGTTTCTAAGTTCTCTCATTTTTCTTGATATAAAAGAATCAGCTATGCATATACATTCCAACTTCAGCAATTAAAGCATGGTTGCTATGTTCTGAATGCAGATCATGGTGGCATAATCAACTATGATCTTGGAGCACTGCAATAAGAAACACCTAGTATGATGGATGAATACAAGAGGCATGTCAATTATTTGATATCAGCATTTCTTGTACGTTTGCATCTTGTAAGCCCGTCAATCTTTCTTTTATGTTTTAGTGTCATTAGATGATCTTCCTTTTAATGGATTTTGCTATTCCCTTCTCAATCTCCCTAAATTGCTGGCAAGTTACAAACAAAAATTCCTAGGCATGTTCCTACTTTTCATCTGAAAATATTGGAGCTTTGATATGCTTATAATATACTCACTATTTAGCAATTGCGAGGACATTTGGCATAAACCTGTGTAATTTAAGCATTTTTAAACATTTAGGACCACTTGAATGCAACAGGTGTTCAGTAACTTATTTCATCCCATTTTTCATAGACATTGTTATGCAGATAGAGACTGCACAAACTGATGAGGATGAATTTCTGCAGACTAAAATGTTGCGTGAAATATGTGCATCATTCTGATAATAGATGACTTAACTCTAGAATACAAACATACCAAGAAAAATATGAAGCACGTCTGAGTCAATTATATGTGAATTAGACGATTATGTAAAGTTCCTGATCCATTTTAGTATGATTTGTATTTGATAGATTTACTGATCAAAAACTGTGCTGGCATTCTGCACGTTCTGTTTTGGTCTTGGTCAGAGCCTCAAGTGAAGAGATGTTTGGCCCCTTGCTTACTATATTTGCCGACTTGCTTGTCCGACATTAGTGGATACAACAACTTGCTATCATATTCGTATCCATATCTGTTCAGCATTTGCTATCATTTCTCAAAGTCACAAAGATCAGTTTTGAGTTTTATCTTACCTACAAAGTAGATACGTTCCAATGGTGCAGATGAATTGTTCTAGAGTTGTGGCTGTTAGAGTTTGATTCAAACATCTATGTAAAGATTGTTTCTTAGAGAGAGTGGATTGAGAAGAAACATATCTACTTTTGTATTTTGATGTGTATGAAATTCTTGCTCATAGTGAAGTTGTTTTTAGCCATGAGGCGTTCACATGTATAAATACTTGTGAAAATTTATTCCTGTGTTAGTTTTTCTGCTGTATGTTAGTAACATCCTTTACTAATATTCCACTAACATTAATCTGTTGTTGAGTAGTTTACTAGTAAATTTGGAGGCTAAATTCTTTCATATTTTTTTTCATAGAAGTTGCAGTTACATGCATTTACTCATAATTTGTCTACTGTATAATATTCTTTATCATGCAACGCATTAAGGGGATATTGCTTGTTTACATATGAATCACCTTTTTCTGCTTGCAGCACAGTAATTTGAGGCAGGGGTGATCTTAAATTAACTCAAAGTGGCATGAGTGTTAAGTGAAGCTAGAATCCACTAAGCTGGTGGGATCACGATTATATTGTCTGTAAGCTTGCTGAATGCTTATTTATCCTTCTTTTCCAAGTGCACCACTATAAGTAATGGATTTTGCTGTTTATGGTTTAGTCTTATCGTAATAAATTAGTTAAATTTTTTTTCATATGCTGCTTAGTTCACTCCATACTTGGCTGTTAGTTATCTTCAGATGCTGTTTTTAACATTAGGTTTATGAAATTTGATATTATGGATGCAGAAATCTATTAAAATTGCCATATTCATAGTCACATGGTGTTAGCGCTTACTGATGGACTAGTGTCACATAAAGAAAGTATCAGAGATGCAACTTAGTCCAATAGTTATATAGTTGCTCCGATCTATGTAGTAGTGCCAGATACATCGAATAGCCCCTCTGGAATGTAACATAATGCTACTTGCTTATTTTGATGTTAGAATCTAGGACAGTTTTTAAGATCATATAAAGAACTCAACCTTCTTGCTTGTTCAAGGCCAGAAAAGGTAAGAAATTCCTTGTGACATGTGCCTTTTTTATAGAAACTTGTTGGATGCAGCCAATAAATTATACATGCATGCATACACGCATACATAGCCTGTAATCACACGTATATATGTGCAACTTGTGTTGTTTGGTTCACCCACTGAGGCCACTTGTTGGCTTTCCTTATGGCATTTTATGATATAAAAATGTAGAATTCTGTGTATTGTGGGATTTGTAAATCTGTGTCCTAGGATTTCTTTGGGTTTCCATAACAGTATCTGTATATAAAATGCTGTAAAGGAAAAACAAGGTGGATTAAACTAATGTGGTCCATGTTCTGATTCAAACTGCAGTACATCGGACATGATTTTGTTTATTCCTTGTTTGACATCTTAATCTCCTGGAAGTTTCGACTTGTAATATTTTTTAATCATCATGTGATAAAAATAATGCGAAAGTGACAATTTAGGCTTTTGTTTCGATGCATTATTGTTGGGTACTTTTGTTTCTTAGGTGGAATGCGTATTCCCTGCACAAGCAAGTTGTGAATCTTGTTTTCATCAAATTTGACATTGTTTTATGAATGTATCTAGCTTAGAAATATGGCAAGAGGGTTGAATTTCTTGCTCGATATCATATGTACCTTTTGCCTTTTCTTTGTTTTGTATATTGAATTTCAGATTTTCGTACACAAGCTTTGAAAACAGTGAGCAAGATTGGGAAACTTTGTCAATTCTAAAGGACAACTAATCGTTGAAAAGGTTGCACTTTGGCTTGCATTCATTAGCTGAAGTGTCCAAAATATTGTTAATTTTGTGATGAAGTAATTTTAAAGAGATATAATTTTTCGGCTTTTGGCTGGAATAATCAACATCGCTTCTTGCTATTTGAAATTGAATTTTAATTAAATTTTTGTTTTTCAAGTCCACATCGTAAAAATTAATGCTGTATTGTCAAAAAGGTTGAAAAAGACTTTTGTTGGTAAAGGTGGCTTAGAGACGTTTCGATTGGTCGAACTTTTTTCACTTTCAAAACATTATATTCCATCATGGATTCTTCTAATATTCAATTGTATATTTCATTTCGTTATTAAAATACAAATTTATCTCGTGCCTTGTGGTTATTGAGTAATATTTGGTTAAGAACTCGTGGCCGGCGAGTCTCGTTCCTTTTCACTCTGTTAAATCATCTAATTTGACTGCATTTTAATAATTAGTTGTGAAATAAATAAAAGGTGTGAATCTTGATATTTCGCTGGTTTAAGATTTTAGGAAGATATCATATTTATGGTCTGTACAGATTAGTACAAAAAAATCCTCAATAATATTGGTCGATAAATAATTTCCAGTTTTAAAAAGTGCATAAGATAAGGACAAGTTACTTGCTGTCTTGTATACAAAATTTGTTGGATAAAAGCTTTAAATTTATATTTTTATAATTTAGTCTTCTGTATAATATTGCACTATTTTATTCCATGTATGATATGCTTTCAAATTTACATTTTGCAACTGAGAGGTCATTATTTTGAATTTCAATGGTTTGGTTTGTGCATGTAAAAAAAATCATGCAACATGTAGGGTAACGTGATATTAAGTGCATCACCTCTATAGATGGACAAAATTATGTGAATACATTAATTATTAAGATAAAAAGAATTAATTTATTTATATCAAATTTTCATTGTTAAGCAGGTTGTCCATTTCGTGAAGGGTAGATTGGTAACAAGGCTATTTGTGTTCCATAAAGATAAAGCTCAAATAATTGAAGTATGCAAGACAAGGATATTGAAAGGTAAAGGGCAATGGTGGCGTGCGTGTATTAATTTTCTAAATAAAGAAAATACATGGTATAAAAGGAAAGGTTGACTGGGAGGAAGATAAGAAGATAGTGGAGAAGCAGCATCCACGTCGCCCTTCCCTGGTTGTTATACCTCGTACCACCCCCCTGCCGACAACACCAACAAACAAAATTAAAATAAAATAAAAGATTGCTTCTACGGTACTTTCCTTAAAAATTCCTTTTTCTTTTCTCCAGATATCTAAACCTGGATTTTTCAATTATTGTTCACTTTCACAACAAACCTATGATTAAATCGTTTCTTATGAAATCGAATTTTAAGTTTTATCAACATTTACTTTGAGATTAGATTTATGAATTTAATAGCGACTAAACAAAATTTCTAAATTTAAATTCATGTTCTAATATTTACTGTTTTTACTCAAAACAAATTATTTTTAGGAGAATTATCGATTTAGGATCTGAAAGATGATTTATCAGTCAATCCAGAGCCCCGAAAGATCGCAAGATTTTCGATTCAGAACCTCCAAACTTAACGGTATTAGTAAGTCATCCAATGAAAGTTAACCAGAGACTTATTATCTTTATTTCTAATTAAAGTAAAAATAAAAGCTTTATGATCTTATAATTTCATATATCATAATATTTTTAGTTAATGAATTTCCTCACAATCTTACAAATTGAATATTATCTTGAATTTGTCTCAATTAATTAACCAGTTCCACAAAAATCTGAACAAGCTTATGTACAATTGACCTTACGAGTAGGTCATTTACGGTCAGTCCTTTTAATTTAATTTATTATTAATTAACAATCTTATCAAAAATAATTGCTGGGTAACTTATTTGTGCCCACATAATGTGATAAGTCCATACACACACAGACACAACATAAAAATGAAAGTTACTGCGCCAATATGATAACAATGGAAATAAATATTTCTTATGTCGACCACAATACAATAGTTTTTTATTACAATAATAATAAATTTACATGTCCTCATAATATTATTAGCATATATTAATATACCTTTGTCAGACTTGTGCACCAACATGCTTTAGCTTCAGCAATTTATTGTTTGATCTGGAATTTTTGTTGCCAAAATATAATTCAAATTATGGACGGTTTGTTTTTAAAAAAAAGTGCAAACTAACCGTATTTCCACTTAAATATTCAAAATTTATATAACTGTACAATTTTTCGACAAAATAAGTTTTTCCAAGTTGAATTACTAACTGGACTCGTCGGCTGTCACGCAGTAAAATTGGAAAAAGAAAAAAAAAACACGTTAAAAGGTTGCATATTTTAGTAATTTTTCGTGCTTTGCTCGAGATATTTCCATTTCCAAAGATTGGATTAGGGGTGTTCATCTTTGATCAAAATCGTTCAAACCAAATTAATTTGGCCGGATTAAAAGAAAAAATTGGCCGGCCGGCTTAAAAAATTACAAAACCGGATAAATTGGTTTGGCGATGGTTTGGAACATGAAACCGGCCATTTCGGCTGAATTGGCCGTATTGAACAAAGCTATTAAAACTACTAACTTATATTCTTTCAATAATGTATACACTATTAACTAATAATAATAACAATATATAAGCACTATATTTTATATTGAACTTTAATTGATTGATGTGGTCTTTAGTTGGTGTTTTGTATTATTTAATATGATTATTTCTTTTGTTGATAAAGTCGGTGATATTTGTGTTAATATTTATGAAGATGAATATGCTTTGCATCTGTAAAATAAGGTTTCAAACCGTTAAAATCGACCGAACCAAATCGTTTTAATATGGTTTGGCCGGTACGGTTTGAAAGAGTAATTTGGCCGGTTTGGTTTGAAAAATTTTGAAACTGTATTTATTGGTTTGGTCGATAATTTACCTATCAAACCGGCCAAACCGACTGACGAACACTCTAAATTCAATAATGAGTCTAGCAAATCTGGACGGCGAAAATTGTAGAATATATATGTATCTCTCTCACAGAGTCATCAGACATAATTACACCCCTACTCATAACTATTGTTATATATATGTTTTATGTTAATGTGGATACACATTGGGATTATAAATTTTATACAATAGAATTTCACAAAGTAGCAAACAATGAACGAATATCCTAGGAAATGGCGCTCTTAATGCATGAGAATGATGCGGAGCATACCCTAATGGAATGATAATAATATTATGTGGGAAAGTATGAAAGATAAAAGAAAACAGTGACAGTGACAGAAATATAAAATCCCCATTGATATTTCTTGGCTACTGTTTTATTAAATAAGTGATATGAGAATATCCCTAGCTACATATAGTAAGCTCTGTACATGGGACACTTTATTCCCTAGAAACAAATGGATAAGTTTTCAATGCTATACGGAATCGACGACAGTTTATTGTCACTTTGTTCAGCTGAGCTTAGCGAAGAATTGGAGACTCAACGAAGAAGATAGGTAACCCAGAAAATTTCGACACTTGCATCAGCCCAAGATATCATATTTCCACCAATATAAACACACATTCTAGAAGTAGAACGACAATCATCCGGATCAAAACCCCAATCGGAGTCACAAAATCCCACAATAGCAGAATGAGAAGAACGAGTAATACATTTTACAACTCGCCAATGAGCATTGAGAGGATTTGCCATAAATTGACTAACTTTATTGATAGAAAAAGATAAGTCCGCACGAGTGATGATGAGATATTATAGTGCACCAACAACACTTATATATTATCAATCGGGCTACCATGCACTTTAGACAAATGAACACAGGTAATCATAGGACTAGGTTTGTTGTTTGCCTTAGACAAAAGATCGAGGGAGTTCCAATCTACCATAGCAGGGGATATTATACTCAACAAGCAAGGGACTGCATTTAGTACGAGATGTGTACGGGGATGTCTACAAATACAATGGAGAAGGATGTCACATGCCACCAAACATTGAGTAAATATCCCAAAAAAAGGCACTTGTGACGCACGGGAATGAATGCAAAGCATACTCTGATGGAACGAGGAATAACACTATATGGGAAATTTTTGGGAGGATATAGAGTAAGAAGGCGGCCAAACACCAAAGAATGCAACTATTTGGGTGCTGAAGTTGTTTCCTTGATGTGCCTATGGCAGGGAAAAAATAATGGTTGTCTCTAAAAAGTCTCAAAGATGCATGAGATGACATGTGTCGAGTGGGGAAAACGAGACTCAGATGATGAGCATGTGACCCTTAAATGACATATGTAATTTTTTTTTTTTTTTTGAGAGAAATGACACATGTAATTAAGATCTTTAATGCACAATTAATAGATCAAATCATGTGGATTTTAGAATATAAGTAAGATATTCATTTTTGTTTTATGTTATTATAAAAAATTTAAACTTAGAATGACCCACAATTTTATTTGAGTAACAAATTATGGATCGGATATGCATCTACTAAAAAACAAATTATAAATCAAAGAATGTCGATTCTATATATATACACACACTACTTCTGGTTCATTATCTCACAATTCTAAAATTTATGGAGAAATTACAACTTATTTTAATTTGTTTCTTTTATTCCTAATGAAAATCTATATAATTAAATATAGTACCTATATAAATAATATATTAAACTATGGCATGAATATCATATGGGTAAGCTTAGGGCTAAGGAAGAATTGAACTGAACCGAAATGACCGACCCAACCAAAATATTTTGGTTAATTCAATTTGCTTGTAGATGTATGTGGTCGGTTATCAATCATTTCTCTGAAAAGACAAAATTGAATAGATTTTGGTTAGTTTAAATATTAAAGAATCAATAAACCAATTGATAATTTATTTATTGATTAATATATAAATTTAAATGGTTAGAATTGAATATTAGTATCTTAAATCTGAATTCGTTGAATTTGTAGAGATTATATTTGTGATGATCGATGATGTATTGACTTTTAATTATTGGCCTCGATAGTTGAGACTTAGTTTATTTATTGTGACTAGATTTATTTTATTGTAGCAATTGTATTTAATTTTGTAACATAGCGAGACACATTTAAATTTTATTACATTAAAATTTTATTTTATTTTCTCTTATTCATTTTGTTTGAATTTAAAAAAAATAAAAACATGAGAACCGAAGTGAACCTACCAACCAATCATTAATTTCTTGGTCAATTCTCTTCATACATTAGATCGACAATCAGTTTTGGAATTACTATCAATTCTTTTGATTTTTGAATATTTGTTCAGTTCTCGAACTAACCAACTAATCGATTGCATACCCTAGTTTAGATCGCGGACAATCATAATTGGTAGTGGGGTGGATTATCCACCAAAAGACTAAATAAAAATATAATTCAATAAACCAATGATTATTTGTAGTATATACCTCCAATTCTGGAATATCTTTTTAAGCTACATATTATTGTTATTTCACTCGGTCTTTAAGAAATTGAAAATGTTAACGGAGGTGGATTAAAGTATAAAACATTATCAATAAATAAATAAATAAAAATTTATATTAAATGTACTATTTGATGTAAAAATAATTAAATCATTCTCGACAAAACATGTATTGAATATAAATTAAATTTCAGTTGAATATAATGTTACAATAATGTGAAATAAAATAAATGTATAAACACGAAAAAAATTAAAATTAAAATTAGTTAAATTCAAATACACAAGATAATAAAGAATCTAAAACTAAGGTATTACCCAAAGCCCAGGGCCATGTCGAGCTGAGGACAACTACGTTACCCGTCAATGGTGATCCGACTTCCAAACTCATGGTTGAAACCCATATATCAACACGAGTCCTTCCTGGCAAACTTTGTTCTTACAGGCATGTACAAAAAAAACCCTCTCTGGGTGTCACACATCATGGTTCTTTCCTAAATCAAGGGCACTTAATTTTGAGATTTTCTTGGAATGAAAACCAAAAAATAAAATAAAAATGAGACACCATGGTTGGTATAAGTTACACATGTCAAATGCTTAAGCTCTCATCAACTATATGCTTCAAGACTTATCGTGTTCTCATGTGGATTTGGTTTATTCATATCCTCCTCTACTCACCTGTGGGAAGTTTCGTAGGAGTCGCTACTTGTCCGTGCTTCTTTTGCATCGACAATCATTCTTTGCTCTGGCACCGGGTCATTACAACTATAAAACATTTATTCTCTTATTAAGGCAATATAAAAAATTACAACGTAGATTAATAATTTGAAAATTTTAAGGGATTAAATCAAAATTAATCACACGACAACATCTCATTGAGAAAACAAATTTCGTCGAGAAAAAGGTCCAACTTATTGAATTTAAATCGAATTAAAAGAAATTAGTATAATTAAAATTTAAAAAAAGAATATCCTGTCTAATTTAAAAATCAATGATGATTTATTGAATAAAATCAGATTGCAATAATCAATATTCTTAAGAAGGAACAAAATATGAAACAAATTTAGGAACCAAAAAATCATGTGAGTTCCCATTCCTATCAGACAAGTAATTATACTTTAACACAAAGAAAATTGTAAGATTTGCCTAAATGGTTGGTGAAAAACAAGCCGTTGGATGCGACTTCCCATAAATGAGAGCCGTAGATCTGGATAAATATAGTTGAGTCTAGGTGGCAGGTGAGGATTGGTTGAGGAGGATCTGACGGTTGGGGTATAAGCCAATCAAAAGGTGGCGTGACTTGTATGTTACCAGATATGGAAAGTAGTATTAGTTAAATAAGATTTTTTAAGGTTTGGAGAATTACCTTATAAGGAAGGCACCCATTCTTGTGATTTTTATTTTTCACACTCTCTCCTTTTCTTTTAATAATGACACTCACGTGATTTCAAGTTCTTTGAATTGTACATGTTCATTTTTTAAGAATAAGATCTTGCACGTTTATGTTGAAAAATGCAATTCTTTATGTTGAATTTTATCGGTAACTTAATTATAATGAGAGTTGTCGAATCAACTTAACCTAGTTTTGCACAATTTTTGTATTAGATCCTCTTTTTCTTCTGCATCTTTTAGTTTAAACATGTTTAATCACACTCAGTTATTTCACAGACAGTGTTTGATTTGAAGGGAAATGGATCTATATTCTCCTCACTTTCATTCGATTGTTCATTCTGTTAAAATTGTCTTGAACTTTCTAATGATACCCTCAATTTACGATTGATTGTAAAAAAATGAAGTAATTGAACACATAACTTTAATATGAAAATATGCATACCCGAATTACATTTTAATGGTAGATAAAGATGAAGTAATATCGTATGACACATCCAAATAGGTTGAGGGAATTTATACACTTTGAATACATAGTTTAGGATCACGCGAAAAATCATTTATAAATTTATATGAAAATTGGGAATGTTGTTTAGATATTTGTGTATACCTCATCCAAGATTGTGTGTGATATTTATTATATAGATATAAGGAATACGATTTGTCATAAATATTAGGAAAATGCAACATTGAATCAAAACTATCCCTCATCAAATTTTGTGGTGCAAATATGTGTGGGTATTTTCATGTGTTTTAGAAATTTAAAAATTAAAAAACTTAATTCGGATCGTGTGTGAAATGGGTCCCACCCTCTACCCTCAACTGCAATTTCCGAAATTCACACGTTTCGGAAATTATTTATTATTGGCGGTAGTATGAATTGTCCGGGTTTCTCTCAGCAGCATTTATGTAGAATAATATGTATAACAATTTGATTCTGAAATCTCTATTCAATAATCTTTATTAATATTATAAAAGTTTCATATATATTTACTATTCTTTTGTTTGCGTCTTATAATGATACGATGTTTCTTGATTTGTACTTGTATTTGATATACCAGAAGAAAAATATTGTCTCAAAAATAAAATAAATTAAAATAAAAAGAAATTAAGATGTACCATATAATTCATTTGACAGATCAAATTAAGTCCAGTTATTCTTTTCCACGTATTTAACTTAAGCCACTCTCAAATATTTGAATCCATATAACTCTATGGACAGCGTAATACAAAATTTTTCCAAAAGAAAATTACTTTTTCTTCTTTCATAAAACTAAGGGTGTTAATTAGTGATATTCAAATATTTATATATCGTAACAATGTGATTCAATAAGATCAAATTTGTATTCAATATTGAGTGCTTTTGACAAAATCTAATATAGTTATATCAAACTCAAACACAGTTTGTGAATTGATTCTTGTATAGTATCTAATCTGGCACCATTAACGAATCATTCATGTCTGGATTGAATTCAAACACTATCACATTTCTGACCAAATCGTGTTAAATTATTGTATATTATTGTGTAATGCAGAAATATCACAAGCTCTATTTAACACATTATCGCAACTCATAAACATTCATTCTAAATAATTCTAGTAGCGTTGCAATTATTTCTACATCGACAAGATAAAACAAGACATTTGAAAAAAAAAAAGAAAAAAGAAAAAAGTGGAGGATGGAAGATTGATTATAGGATGTTAGCTTGTTATCAAATGTTACGCCAGAATAATTGATAATTAAAATCAATTACTAAACACGGCACATTAAATATTACTTGTTTCTTTTAGCATTATAAAAATTAGCATAAGATTTTATTGGTCGTGAAATCCGAGGAAGGGTCAATAAATGCGACTCTGGCAACGTGGGCATATGGTGTCCGAGGAAATATAAATATTTAATAAATAAAGACTGTGTGTATGTTCCCTCTGAGGTTTGTAATTAAAACTCGTGCTTATTGAATCAAACTCCAAAAGAAAAGGCGAGTGGTTGGTCCACCAAAGTCGCATCTACTCTCTTCCATTAATTATTATTTTATCTTTAGGGAAACACGTTCTTTTCTTGCTACAAAAAGATGGAGCTTGTCGGCTCTACATACGTATGTGTGGGTCGATAATCACTTTTGCATGATTAATTTCGTGTATAACATTTTGTTATTTAATTTCATCATATCATTAATTAAATATTTAGTAATAAAAAGACCAACACTTAATTGGGTACATCCGAACAATAATCGGGTACAGAGCCTTAAGACCGCTTTATAATTTTGTATGATTTTAAACCTCGGTGGTAACGAAATATTGAAATTAAGCATTTTTTTCTCGAAAGAAAAAACATATATATAATTATATTGGGAAGAAAAAGGGTACGCTTATTGAGTTCAGAATTTCTATTTGGGTATTATTGGTAGGTGATATTATTTCCGAATATCGAGTTTTTTGTTTCGTGTTTGGATCTCTATGTTAATGTTGTTGTTTCTTTATACGTTTATTATGAAATTCTCATTGTTTGTATAGTATAAGAAGAACTCTTGCGCTTTGTAAGACACGTCGAGTTAATTAATCTTACGCAAATGAAGGTACAAATATTAAATTCAAAAATAGATTGATAAAAGGATAAGATCCGGAATCTTTTTCCCCTTGTGCACATATAAATGCAAATTTCTAGTGTGATCGTATTGGTAAGTATATAGCAGTGTTACATGACTACATCCAAGTTCTATTACTTTGAGACACACGAGATAATTTTATTAATCAATGATATTAGTGCATATGTTAAAGTAATGCTACAAAACTGGCACATATAACACGTATAATCGAATATAAAAACATAGTTAATGTTTTTTTTTCTTTGACAAGGAAAACATAGTTAATGTTGATATTCATTTTGATATGGTAATATTGCATAGGGCACACTAATTAATATGCACATGAAATAGATGGCAAAAATTCACGTTAGACCACCTAAATAATTAAGGTGGATCTAAATAATTCATTTTCATTAACCCAAAACCATATTCATCCTGGATCCTAAATTCAAACTCATATTCATCCTAAATTTTAAATCAAAATCTGTCTAAATCATTTTAGGCGATCTAATTGAAAACCTCCTCAAAATAGGTTATTGAGCACGTGACTACATATATTACTCAGGCCGAAAAAGGAACAGCCAATTATTGTAGGAGCAGAGACTTATAGAGTGAGGAAATTTTGGGGAAAAAAGAAAAGAAAGAAAGAAGAAGAAGAAGAAAAAGATGAGGCAGACCTTAAGAGCACATAAAATGCCCTCCCAAGCGGGGAAAATAAAAAGGCAAATTTTGTACTTCATCTTATAGGTTAGATTTTATGATACGGGTGGCCGAACATATTTCAGGATCTTAGACTTAATACATCGACTTCAATCCAACTTTAGACTAATTGTATTACTTTTTACCTAATTTAAATGATTAAATTATAATAAAGCAGATAAATAAGTGTATTTATAAAATCCATAACATTTTTAGCAAGCAAGTTTCACTCCCAAGATTGTGGTATGCGTTGTTTTTATAAACAGGATTGACCCTTTTTCAAACACAACCTTATTATGCCGACACGTAGGTCATCTACTTATTAATCTCCTCCTTTCTTTAGCTAAGAATGGCAATTTAAGGATTAGACTTCACACCTACATAAAGTCTTTATGAGAAATACTACCAAAGTGCAACTCTTGTGATTGTTTAATTTTCTGCCAAATATCTTTAAAAATTATAATTAGATACCTCTACCAAATAACCTCTCAAGGCCGAGTCAGCTTAAATAATTGTTCTGGTAAATCATGCAGCAAAATAATAATAATGATGATAATAATAATAATAATAATAATAATAATAATACTAAAGATAATAATCCCGTGCTAGTTATCTCTATCAATATTTATTTATGAGAATATTTTCAATCAAGGGACCTTTTCATTTAATTATTGTACAAAGTACAAATAAGTACCTAAACTTTATGCCAGCTAAATCTTATTTTCGTATCAGGAACCCCTCAACTACTAATAATAGTCAAATGCATAAATCACTAATAACACGTCTATTTGCACCATTTCTGATAGTTAAAGTACCAAAACAAATTTAGGTGTTTATTTGGACCTTTTAATTTAATTATACTATAAATGAAAGATCTATGACAACAAGATTTGGTGGACCAAATCAAACTTTAGACCCCCCAAATCTAGGATTCTCAGGACCACCTTATTTCGGCTAAATATGACAGCTCATGTGCCTCCTACCGATTATTGTCGTACATTAGTTTTTTTTTTCTTTTTTCGAATTGAGATTAATAATACTGAACTCTAGACTTTTTCATTTAAGAATTTTTACACATTTGGTCTCTGTTTGATCCTTTCCTTTGTTCGTTCCTTTGATTTTTCTAGTTAATTTTAATATTCTGTTGGTTTTCTTTTTCTTTGTTCTACATCTTATTTATGACAACTCATGTACGTTTTTATTTATATATCCTATCCCCAGACGGGGCAGATTCGATGGGGAGCTTAACTAATATTATTTATAAATAAATGAGAGGACAACTGGACTAAAACATATATTTTAATTGGGTTAAACTTGAAAGAGCTTATAAATAAACTGGCTTCGATGAAATTCAGTTGTGATAGGTAATCAAAATATGAGATGTATGTTGAACATGCAGGTGACTGGTGAGTTGTATAAAAGAATAAGAATTTCCTAAGGAAATGATGAATTGTGAACCTAAATCATATCGATAACGAGTGTGAATAAAGTATTTTCATTTTCATTTCTAATCTTATTCCATTGTACAATCCCGTAAAAAAATTAAGGAAAACTATTCTATAAACGCCGTATGAAATTGATCTGTGAGGCGGCTAGACGTGTGGTTGTCCGGTCTAGGCGGGACATTGTTGTTTTGTAAATTCTTTCTTAGTCCCAACTTAGAGATATGTGATGTGCGAAAGCGTTAGTTTTAATAAAACAGTTGTAAAAATTAAGCTTGATTTTATCTCAGCTGACTTAGGAGTAAGTCAGCTGGGTTTCTTAAGGATGTTTGTCGTGTAGTCAGTTAGAATTTCTTCCAGTTATACTCCAGTTACTGTGAACCAGCTAGGTTTCAAACACTTGGCAGAAATGTAATAAAGTTGTAAATAGACGCAGATATTATAGAGGTTCGAATTCAAATAATCCTACGTCCTCTCTTCCTTCAGAAAAAGGGAATTCAATAATCCTTGTTATACATGGTATTATGAGCATGGTTTATAACTAAGATTCCTCTGAAACGGAAAGCTTTAAGGCTATCGGTTGCAGGTATGGCTGATCTTGAGGCTTTACCAGAGTCCACCTCCTAGGTTTCGTAGATCGACAATTGAAGGTTTCGGTTCCCTTCAGAACGTGAATGATTGATGGTAAGATGTTCTCAGATAGGAATCTAAGAACGGTCTCAAAATCTCTGACTGTAAAACAGCTTGAGAACTTTTGGTGGGTCTCGAGTTAGAACTCAGAGGATGACTTGGGATTTGCAGAGAGATCAGAGAGAGTTTGAGCGCGAGAAAGCAAGTCAACAACTTTTTCTTCAATCTACATCTCTTCTATTTATAGGAGAGAATTTTGAGTAGTGTCCGTTGTGAGACAATGGGCAAATCCTTCCTTTTTGAATTTTGCAAATGGAGCCGTTACTCCACTCGTAAGCAGGCTTTATCATTTTCTTTTTCTGCTGAAAAGCCGGATAAAGTTATTATTCGCTGGATAATGACCGGGGACTGACCACCTTTGAGGCACAGTAGTAGGTCAGCTCTGCTGAGTGTCTTGTCACTTCTGAAATTCTTCTGCTTCAGTTGTAACCGAGTTTGAGGTTGACTGGGAAACTGACTTCAAGTTTATCGAAGTGATAGACAACTGACCTGAGTGTCAACTTTGGAATCTTTTAATTTTTTTTTGTCTTTAGTTGATAGTTGAGCTTATCAAAGCTGTTTGGAAAGCTGTGATTAGAAAACTTACAGCTGAGTATATCACAGCTGTGCCTTCTAATGCTTACATCTGGCAGGACTAGTTGTGTTGTCCTTCAGCTGTTGGACACAGCTGAGGATAGGACTTGGGACTTGTTTTTCAGCTGCTATTAGGATTTGTATGCTTCCAGCTCTTGTCCTAATGAACATAAGCTATTACATAAAATCTTATACAGTTACATTCTAAGCTCAGTCCTATTCTAGTCAACTGCACTAATGGTGTTTGACATTCATCAAAACACATAAATATACCTTACATTCTTTTTAGTTGAGAATAGGAATGAATTATTTCTTAAAAAAATTACACAAATTTTAGTATTTATTTTTCAGTTTTATGGGAGCGAACTAACTCCTAATTAAGTAGAATAGACACCTCCTAAAATCTTCAATAAAATTTGATTCTTTTTTAATTTACGGATCGGTTATCATGTTCATCCCCAGTAAATTGGTATTGTCATGATAACAATGAGCTATATTCAATTTGCTCAAAAAAAAAAAAAGGCCATATTCGGATACTCATTTGTATCCATGGTTCATTAGATATCAGTTTTGCAAGAGCATATCGAATCATGGCAGAAAAGACACAAGTTGTGAATGATTTATCAAAATTCAGACAATTTTCGACATGTTCATTTGCCATTGCTATCTTCAACTTTTTAATCACCATTTCAGAACTAGGAACCAGAATCTAATATTGAATAAGGAATATTTGAACTATTCCTTGTATAACCATGAGAGGAGAGGGAAGGTCAATGTCAACTCAAAACTCGAATGCGGCTTTTAATTATTTTGTGAGTAGCAATTGTACGATAGTTTTTAATTCAGTAATACAAACTAATAATGAAAATATAAGGAATGCAATTCAACAGATTATAAAATTCGAGAAAATTTGGAAAGAAAGATCATCCATTTGTGTGGATCTAACACAGAGTTTCGCTATGTATAACAAGCCCCAATAATATAATTATAAAATATGTTACAAGGTGATAATGATTAGACAGCCAACGTGGGAATAGCTCAAGTTAATCATATATGGGATCTTAAATCTTAAAGAGAATGGACTTTTATTTATTTCCCCTGAAAAGGAGGGGGAAGTGAAACTGACAGACGGCAACTTTGGTTTCGACTCACTTCCATTTACCTTTTGATTCTACCAAAACACACAAGATGCCTTGTCTCCACTTCTTTTAATTGATTATTTACTTATCCCCTCATTTTCTTTCAAGATTTAATGTATTATATATGCAACAAGATTTCATGCTCCTTTTCAGAATGATTCAGATGTGTAGACATACATAATTATCATTGTTTATCTTTTAATTTAAAATTCTTATTTGGCTCCCTATATAAGTGATCACCCTCATATTTGGGGCATGAGCTAACAGATGGAGTTCACATGGACCTACACCGTCATGAATCAGAATTTTTAAGAGAAACAAATTTTTATTTTTATATATGTTATATACTAGAAATTTATTAAATTTCACATCAATATGGTTTTAGATATCAATCGGACAATTAGGCCATAACTCAAGTTTCTCAATATACCACATCATATATATGTTAAAATAATTACTATTTTATTCAACCATCGATATTGTTCTATCTAAACACAATATTAAAAAATTAACTATGAATAACACAAAATTATAAAAAAATTGACATGAAAATTTTAATTATAGAAAATTTAAAACAATAATAAAATAAAAAATAATTATAAACGACCTAAAAATAAAAAAGTAAAAATTATAAAAAATGACATGAAAATATAATTACTAAAATTTTAAAATTTATAATTAATGAATAAAAATTAATTATAAATGACATGAAATAAAAGATTAAATAAATTTAATTTTGAAAATGAAATTCTGGATTATAAATGATATGCTATTAGTGTTTGTCAGTTTTATCATTGTTAATTTTCATGCAAACAACCAAACCAAAAGATATTAAACACATGTTTCTGTTATATAGATAGCTATTTGCCAATATATGTCAGTAAGAAACAACATTCACAGCAATCCATTTTTACTCAATCTATGAATTTTAATTTATTTACATAAGATACCATCAATCAACAATTGGTACTTATCTCGTACTTACCTTTTCTTTAAACATAATATATATCAATGATATGCACGAACAGGGGAGAATATTAAGGTTGAGACTTGAGGCCTTACTAATCAATCCAAATGAGAAAATATTTTTATAAACTTTGATTTACAATAACTCGATCAACCCATTTTTTTAGCTATTTTATTTGTGAAAAAAAGAATATCTTATTTCTTATATGTGTGATTTCTGCCTCTAGTCAATGATTCATAAGCCGATTGCTTAGAAAAAAGAAAAAGGAAAAACTTGCTGCCCCATTTATAAACGTATATCCACGTAGTTGGACGGAAAGTTCCTATTGAAATCGTTGCTTAGAGCCTCACTGTGGGTGCCAAATTGTTGATATTCGATTTTTATTAGGTGATCAAAATGCTCTAAGTTAGATATTAAATCGGGCACATAACTTCCAAGATGGTTTATAGTCCCTCGGAATTGATTGGCTAGTATTTTATAAATGAATCGAAAGAAATTACACGATTTAGGGATCGTTCGGCGATCGGAGGCCAGAATTTACGGAGAGTATGAGCTAAATGCTATAGGACGCAAAGGTGTGCGATTACAATGATGCAAACGTGTGCGATTACAGTGATGAGAGAGTACCGAATGTGTGACTTATGATGACTGGACGCTCATTTAACTGTAGCGTACATGACGAATCTAAATAATTTCTAAACTAAGGATCAGATCAAAAATATCTAGGGGGCAATCTGCAAAGCTTGTTGAAGAAATTAGAGTCACACTTTTGGTACCATGCTGGCTCAGCAAATGAATCATTCTGGATCCTTCTTGTACGTGCGAACGCGTGCGGAATGTCTCGATGAAATTTTTTGTGAGAATCTTCACCGATTTTGGATTGAGCGGTCTCGAGGCCAGAGGGTGTTCGATGTCTTCCCCCTGGGACGAGTTCGGATGCTCGAGATCCTGCCGAGGTCGAGATCCTCCTTCGAGATTTTCTAGTGTAGCGAGGATTCTGTTCTGGGGACGAGCTCGAAGATCTTTGGCAGTTGAGATACTAGTTCAAGGGCCCTATTCAGACGGTGATTTTGATCCTCAACAAGCTCCTCCGCCAATCTTTGGAAAAAAATGCAATGCAAATAAATTAAGATACAACTAATATAAGTCAATTTATATAGGTCGACAGACTAAACTCGAAATTTTGTTTATAAAATTCACAAAAAATTGTAGGAGTTTTCGAAACAGCACCATTGTGTTTCTATAGTGATTTCTGTACCTTCGGCATTAGGATCAAAGAACTCATTTATGAACATCCAAATCGTAATTTTGAATTCAGAATATAAAAAATCTGTAAAACTTTTTTTTTTTTGGGAACCAAAAATATCTATACAACTTACGAAATGATTCCGTGGTTATTTTCCTTTGGGGATGGTTACTGCATATATTATTGTGTGGAATATTTGAAGTTTAATTTTTGAACCCCCCACAAGAAAGAAAATGTTTCGAAGATCTGCGAAGGCAAGCGAAATTTTGGTGTTGTGTTCTTTCTCCATTTTTGCTTTGTTTTGATTTATTTTATTATTATTTTTATATATTTTGTAAGAGAAAGATCATTTTGACAGTTCGACTATTCACAGATGCAAATTATAGCCCTACTTGATTATTTGGATCATCTATGTCCATTGACTTAGTTTAATCTTCAATTTTTTAAATTATTAATTTATATCAGAAATTTTTATTGAAAATTAAGTCAGTTTAACCCTTCAATTGTTTAAATATTTCATAGGTTTAAATTCTTTATTATCTTTTTAATTATATTTTTATTTGATTATTATTTTATTTGTTTGTTTAATTGATTTTCACTTCACATTCACATTTTAACATAATATTAAAATTGAAATTTAATTTGAACCATATGGATGTTTGTCTATATTCATTTCAACAGACAATAATTAATTCAATGTCCATTTGCCAAACACTAATGGGACTACAAATTAAACTTCAATTGAAATATTATGTTACATAAAAGCAAAGTAAATAAAAAATGCAAAATAATAAAACTGCACAAGATAATAAATAATTTAAAATAAATATAACTATAAAACGTTTACTCATTTAATGAGGGCATAATAGAAATTTTAAATATAAATTAATAATTTAAAATATTGAGATGTCAAATTAAACCAATTTTCAAAGTTAATGGTGAGGTTAGTCCAAAATAGTGAGGGGTTCGGTAACAAATAGAGAATGTCAAAAATGACCAATTAATTGACTTTAAATTGTAGGATAGAAAGAGAGAAGTGTTGTATTGTATGTAATTAAACTCTATGAATTTATAAAAAGTTGGAAGTGTATTCAGAAATATAAGTTAGTTAGACGTCAGATACTATGTGTTGATGTTAAATGGAGGATTATACTAGTTATAGTATTATTGAAATTGAGAGCTATATATGGTGTGCCAGTTTATTTAGTACCCCCCAATAAATAAATAGTAGTATCCGACAAAATCGAATGGACGCATCTCTCCCTCTCTCTCACAGTATAAAGTTTGGACTAACCAAACGTTAAATTTTAGTCTTAGGAAATAAAACTACTGCAGTCGTCCCTCTTTACAATGCAATGCAAGTATTATTGTATACAATACGTAGATGTGTACGTACGAATAAAACTAACATGGAATGCCCGAGGTTGAGCTTCAGCATGTATATATATAGCCTTGAATCCTACTTTTTTTGCGGCAAACATATATATATATATATATTCTTGAATCTTGCTTCTGCTTATTATTTTATTGATCATTTCTTTGAGTTTCAGCTTTTGCCTTTCGGAAATTCAACTATTTCCACTTCTTATCCTCCTCTCCCCTAAAATATTCACCACCCTTTATCTTTAATCCGATGCTCCCTCTGCATCATTTCTAGAGAGGGAGAAACACCTCAAACAAAAAGAAACTCATCTTTTAACGTCCAAGCGGGAGAGAGACACCCATCATGTTTGATCTCAATCAGAGCGTGGATTGCAATGGGAAGGCGGATCATTCGGAGTTGCAACAGTCTCCGGCGACGTCCATTTCGTCGGTGGTGGACGGCGGCGGCGAGACCAGCTCCAGCAACGACGACGCGTACTCCACACGCGCCGCCGTCACACTAAACTTCGACATCATGGGAAGCGGCGGCGGTTATGGAGAGAGTAACGGTGGTCGTGGGTTGGTGACCCGGGAGCTGTTTCCGGTGAGTCGACTAGGAGAGCTCAACCAGACCAGTGAGTCGGCGAGTCAGATGTCGGTACAAGTACAACCGCAGGTACAAGCCAGGAAAAGCCGTAGGGGACCCAGGTCAAGAAGCTCACAGTACAGGGGGGTTACGTTCTATAGACGAACTGGCCGATGGGAGTCGCATATTTGGTATAATTTTTCACTTTTTTCTACAAAGAAAGATGTCTAAGTTCCATTTTATTAACTTTACCTCGATTTTGATGTAGGGATTGTGGGAAGCAAGTTTATTTGGGTATGATAACTTCTTTTACTACATAATCAGAATATTGCACTTCAATTTGATTTGCTCAAAATTTGGATTTTTTGGTTGATGCTGATGGGATTTGGTATGGTTATTCTGTTTAGGTGGATTTGACACTGCTCTCGCTGCAGCTAGGTAAAAGAAAAATACATATTGAATATCTTGTTGTGTATTTATTTTAAGGTTAGGCTTTGCTTTTTCCGGATTAGGAGTTTGATTATGAATTAATGTAGTTGTTTGTGTTTGTTAATGGGATCAGAGCTTATGATAGAGCTGCGCTTAAATTCAGAGGCGTGGATGCCGACATTAATTTTAACATCAGTGATTATGATGAAGATATGAAACAGGTGAATAAACATGGTGCATAATTGTTCTCCGTGTTCCAATTAATGGAGGGTTGTTCCAATTGTGCAGACTGGGAGTCTATCGAAGGAGGAGTTCGTGCATATTCTACGTCGGCAGAGCACCAGATTCTCGAGGGGAACTTCTAAATACAGAGGAGTCGCCCTCCACAAATGCGGGCGCTGGGAGGCTCGGATGGGCCAGTATCTGGGCAAGAAGTAAGGCCTTTGGTATTATTTATTTGAATTAGAGTCATGTGGGGGAGTGTTAGATTTAGGATTGATGTGAAGTTAAAGTAGTTTGGGGATGGTATTTTTCTTTTCTTCGCTGCAGGTATATATATCTTGGGCTGTTCGACACTGAAGTAGAGGCTGCAAGGTCCTTATTGTCTGTCATGAGTTCAATACCAGGCATCATATTATCTCTCAACTCCTCTCTGCCTTTTTCAGGGCTTACGACAAGGCGGCCATCAAGTGTAACGGGAGGGAAGCCGTCACCAACTTCGAGTCCAGCTCATACCACGGGGAGATGACATCAGATCAACGTAATGCAACCACACTCAACTCTTCTTCCTTTCTTTCTTTGATTCCATTGTGTGTTTTGCAGGTAGCTCCCACGATCTTGATTTAAACTTGGGGATGTCGAGTGGTAACCCGGGGTGGTTTCAGTTCCATGTTCAAACCGCATCTTCCAGTATGATGAAGGTAGAATCTAAACTAAGACAATTCCACATGTGGCGCGTCAACATCCCACATCTTTTTCATGTATTTGCAGCTCCATGTGGAAGGCTCTGGTTCCATCAATCCCCAACA
>AYJT01039289.1:0-14409 GCA_001278415.1 Ocimum tenuiflorum
CGAGGTGAGCACATCCATCCATCCATCCATCCATCTGGTAAATATGAATGTTGATGGCGTTGTATATTGCAATAGCAGGAACAAGTAGTGAAGTGGGCGTGGCATGAAGAGGTGCCAATGCCATCGTCTGCTGCAGCATCATCAGGATTCTCTTCCTCATCTGCTTCCCTTAACCTCTGCTTCTCCGGTGCCTATCCTCCTCCTCACTACTACTCCCCGCCCCCGCCCCCTTCCCCTTGATGGAGGACTAAATGTTTATCATCCGCTTACTGTATAGTTGTATTGATTCTAATGCCTCTACTTACCAAATTCTTTCCTACACCCTTTTGTACAAGCATTTTATCTAATGAAAATATATATTGATTTATTTATGTCTATCAATGTACGATAAGTTCATTCAAGTGTGTCTATTTTTCTCCATGTAGCTTTGTCATGAGAAATTCTAAATTCGTGTTGTGAGTACTACCATAATTCTAGTTTATGTTTCTCAACAAAAGTAAGGGCAAATGGAAATAGAGATTAGAGAGTGTGGGTTATTATTATCTTCTATATCATTTTAACATTCTATTTCTTATTAATACTTAGTGCTTAAGTTTGAATTTCCTATTATATAATAATATTACACATTATGTTACATTATTCAGTTATTAACGTGTATACAAATTAATGCAGCATGTTTACAATAAGAAAAAAGTTTTATTTTAGTTAATCACCCCTAATTAATTCAGATGTCAAGAATCCGTGTAGTGTAACTAATGTGCACCAATATGGAGCTATAAGTAAATTCATTTGGATAGAGAAATGCCACGTCACTGTTAGCCAAAAATGTGGATGGGAGGGTGTTTCTCGAGGGTCATACTCAGATTCAAAATTAATTCATGTCTGGTCCTTCATCAAATTAATGGGAAATTATGGGTTCAGATACTTCATTTTACCTTTTGTTATAGTAGCATGGGTTACATATCAAATTTTTGTTACATATTAATTTAGATTATGTGCAACGTACGTTATATTTTTTTATTTTAAAATAATAAAATTGTGAAAAATATAATTCTTAATTCTCTTTAATCATTTATTTGTATAAAAAATATTATAATAATAGTATGATATTTGTTAATTCAAATTAAAAATGAATGTATTCATTTAAGTAAACAAATAATCTTTATCAAGTTTTGACAATGTTATATAAACTTGTGGCATTCTATATCTGTCATAAAACAAATTTTTTAATGAGATACATTATATTTTTTTGTTAAGGATATTATTTTGGTAGAACTCTTGAAGTACCCAATGAAAGAGTAAAAATAGATATAAAATAATTATTTTAATATATTTGAATAATATAAATTGTAAATTTAAATTACATTAAAACTAATTTTTTGTCTTTTTTTTATCTTAATTGATTTAGAACTTATTTATTGTGTTTGCTTCAAAATGTAAGTCAATCAAATATCGAATTAACGATTCTTTAGGATTTCAATGTATATTTTGTTTTCTTTTTCTTGTTTGTGATCTGTTTGAAATTTTATTGTAATCTTTATTTTCTATTTATTTATTTATGATTTTTTAATTTAATATTTTTACACTTTGTAACATTGCACTCCTGCAACTAATTTTCTATATTCTTTCACTTCAATTGATTTGATCATTTTTTTTGAATATTTCTTACATTTTCCTTTAGTTTACTTGGCATTTATTCATATATCTAAATTTTTAAGGCAATTGAAGTTTTGAATCAATATTTTTTTAACGTTACACAGTTGTCGTATATCGTATGATTTCAAAAAATTATATAATGCATTTCATGATAATTAAATTTCTAATATTAAAGAATGTGAAAGTCAAATAAATAATATTTGAACAAATAAAATATAAATTATATTATAATATTATATACAAATAAGTACAACTCTAGTGGTTGATATTAAAATAAATAAATATGAATTATACTATAGATATAGATAATTACATTAGCGTCATTAGAATTAAAATATTTAAGAGTGATACAATAAGAAATAAATATTTTAGAAGAATAAGACACTTTAATAATATATATAGATTAGTTAATATTTTCTTCAAAGTTTAGTTATACGATCATTACACAATTCTATAAGATCCAAATAGGATGTATAGTAATTTTTCAATTATTGCTAATCATTGACTATTAAAATTTTTTTATTTTACAAGAATATTCTCAAAATAATTATATATCATAATTGGTATAGCAGGGATCCGTACCCCAAAAATACAATACCATAATTCAAAAATGCATCAGAGACTTTCCATGGAAAATTTTATTTTATCTAAGCAAAAAAAATCTGTCTCTGTTTAGCGGGCGTAGCCTTCACATGTGATTATGCGAGTGTGAGATATTAGCCATTGTGGAGTAAAGATATAAATTTAAACTCGAAGGCGAGGTCTGTGTAGATGAAATGTGAGCTGACTGTTGAACCGCAGATCGATCTGGTGTTAATGTACCACCAAATGAGTAATTGTTGTAGAAACAAATAATCACAGTATGTGTATTTACATTGTTCTATGCTAATATTCGTCCAAGATTTCCACATGATATCCATTTGGCCTTTCGTACAATAGTCCTTTCTTTACGGTAATATGATCAAGGGAAATTATAATAAGATAGTATTTTATATTGTTTGCTCAAAACTAAGATAGTATTGAGTAAAATGCAATTAACATGATAAAAGAATGTTGTTCTAGTAAATTCACATCAAGCCTCAGTGTAAGTAATGATAAACCATTAACCAGACATCAAACATACTTGGCAGTTGCCACACAATAAAAATGTCGAAGGTGATGTAGATGACGAGGGTGATTAGGGTTTTCTGAGAAAGAAGGCGAAGGGGCGTTGACCAAGGGTAACTTCTCAATGGGCCTTTCAACTCCAACTCTACAGCCCACTACTTGTAGTAGTCTGTACAAGGCAAGAAATGAGAAATCTTCCTCCTCCTAATTCTCTCTAAATTTCCAATCTTTTTCTCCCATCATCCAAATTTCACAGATAAATTGTTCCAGAATATTATAAAAAATAGCTTCAACATTTGGTTTCCACAAAAAACATTCAACACAATCGTACAATTATTCGACATTTCTCATTGAATTTCTCCCTCCGATTGCAGCCGAGCTGACTTTTTACAAACTATAGGATGCCAATTACGACTTCATTATTCCACTTTCAGCTGCAATTAGTCACCAACCCAAAACAACATCACAATTCATCATGTCACTCAACAAGTTCCACCGATTATTCAAGTTGGCAGAATAAACTTCATAGCTTTTAACAACAACCACACATTAAGACAACGAGGCAAAAGAGGGACGAAAATAAGTTTACCTCTTGGTTTCCAGATCTCCAGTTGTAAGAGGCTGATCCTATTACCAACCAGAAAGTAGATCACCACTCACTTTCATTGGCTTACATGGAAACATTTCAAATCTTTTAAGACCCTGATAAGAACAGCACAAAGAACAACGGCAATCCCGTTGACCCCAAACCACACGGTATTTTATTAATTAATTAAAATATAGCAATATCAACCTAATTAGGAGTTTAAATTTCCTTCTAATAGAAACCCTAAAGCCCACCTAAACCCAACAGCAAAATAAAAGCTGCTTGACCCAACCAAATCCAATAAGAAATAAATAACAAAATAAGAAATAGACCAACTAGACACACTACTACGACCCATGCACGGCGCCGCGGACTCAGACTCGACTCATGCATGCAAATCCTAATTCGGACTCGAGCCTCGAACTTACGCCTCAGACTCGACCCTCGGTCTTGACCCTCAGACTCGAGATTTAGACTCGAGCCTCAGATTCGACCCTGTAGAAACATAAGAAATAAAACACTATACGATAATTGCATTCCTCAACTCACAGGTAGTGGCTCAAGCCTGTCCCCACCTTCGACCGATCCCCTACTCCTGCTACATATCAGAGCCTCTCTAAAGTGAATACAAAACCCAGTTATTCGGTCTTCAGACTGCCAATTTGTTCGATCAATTTATGCATTCTTGTCAAAGTAACATGAATATTTCCATCTCATGATTTTCGGCCATCGCCAGTGTTAGGAATATTTATATTTTGATTGATGTCGAACACCATTTGTGTAGCTGACAAGTATATAACTGATATTAGATTGTAATATGTATAGGTTTGAATTTGTAATAGCTTAGGTTCGCGGAGAGCTGAAGTTGGAAGAGTTCAAGACCTAAAGAGTGAAGATCAAGTTCTGAGATACCACAATTGTGGTAACACAGCTGACTACTTCAGATATGAGCATAAAATCCACAACTGATTAAACAGTTGTGATAACCACAGCTGTAAGTTCCTCTTGAAACTGACCAACTGAAAAAGAGAGAAACAAGAAGACTCACAAGCTGACACCCAGATCAGCTAACTGTCACATCAGAGAAAAGGTTGAAAGAAGTTAGTTCTCAGTCAACTTTGTCAGAAGTGACAATTCTTGCAGCAGAGCTGACCCACCGAATTGTACTAGAAAAGGTAGTCAGCCCCCGGTTATTATCCAGCGGATAATAACTTGAGCCGGATATCCAGTGGATAAAGAGGTGATAAAGCCTGCTGCAAGTACATCAACGATACCATTTTCAGATGCCGATTTTAAAGGATTTATCCGTTATCTCACAACGAATACTATTCAAATCTCTTACCTATAAATAAAGGAGTGGAAGCAAGGAGAAGAAGTTACAAACTCACGCATTATGACCTCGCACTCTCAACTATCTAACTTGCTCTCTCTCTCTCTCTCTCTCTCTCAAGCTTTTTAAGCCAGCTTTCGAGTTTCTAACTCGAGATACCATCCGGTGATCCAAAGCTTTCAGCTAAGGATATCGAGAAGTTCCTAGATATCTCTCATCTATGAACAGATCTAAAACCTGATTCAAGTTCACGAAGAGAACTAAAACCTTCATCCAGCAAACCTAAGAAGTCTAGGAGTTGATCCGGTAATGCTTCAAAGGATTGTAGTGCCTGCGACTGGAAATGGTAGTAGCTTCCCGTTGGAGAAGAATCTGAATTGTAACCTGTATTAAAAACACCATGTACAAGAAAGATTAGTGAATTCCCTTTGTGGAGAAGGAAAATAGGATGTAGGATTTTAAGATTTGAACCTTTATAAATATCTTATCTTATTTACTGCTTTCAGTCATTTATCTTCTAAGTGTTGATTTAAAAACCAGCTACCGATAATAGTTGGAGTATAACTGAACAAACGCTAATTGATCCTACTCGATGACAAACAGCTTTAAGAAACCCAGCTGACTTGCTCACAAGTCAGTTGAGAAAAAATTTAGGCTTACTATTTTTCTGCAACTGTTGTATTAACTAACACTTACTTAAAGCATATATATATATATATGATTTGGGATCATCAGCCAGCCATGCCCAAATAAGATTATATCAAATCCCATAAGTTTCATTGAATAGATTGCCTGAACTCGGCACCTTAATCTTGGATTCTTCATAACCACTATAATACTTATTAAATCGCAACCTCTCATTCCTAAGTAGTCCTGCCATATCCAAATTATTTACTGTCTCGAGCTCGTTCCAACCATCCCATTGCCCATTAGAAATTATTCCATTTCTCGACTGAGGTAGAGTGAACTGGGATAATGGGGACGTATTATTGGCTAGTGTTAGTGTTTGCTCTAGAACCTTAGAAGGAATACTATAAAAACTTTCCCCCAGACTAGTAAATCTTTGATTCTGATGGGAAGGAAGAGATGTTTGTAAAAATGATTGGAGTTTTGCTTCTTCAACTGGGAAGAATAATGTATCCTTAAATCGTCTAAATCTGAGCAATTGATACAACCTAGAAGTAAGCCTTTGCTAACTGCCAGTATTGCAGGATCTATAAATTATCTCCATGTGTTGAGTAATTATGTCTTAACATGGAGTTAAATGATTTCCTGAAAAAACACAAACATAAATTTAGATTACGCAAAAGTGTAGAAAATGTGCAGCAAAATCCTCAAATGCGCAAGAACAACAATTGAAGCTAGCCAGTGCTGTCAAAAATTTGATTAGTCCTATGAAGAGAAGTAATTGGTGTCTTATTAGGCAATGAAAATCCTGGTGGGGAAGAAACTTGAAATTGTTCAAAACATAAAAAAGTGATAAAGGAAGACGACAAATCAATAAGAGGAAAGGAATATAAAACTAAACAAAGAGGGTCGGTCAACTTGAGAAATTTGAAACTAGAGCTGAGATTGAGATTTATAAGAATAAGTTGGTGAATTTGAAAGGAACCTACAATGCAGCACTGCCTTGCTAAGAAGTGAAAAATACAAAACTGCATCACCAAGTCGAAAGCAACAAGCAGAACAAAAATCACAATTCAGGCCCACAAAATATAATTTCATCATAGCGTGACTTTTATGAGCCAATCTTTTTATTTTGTAACTCGAGTAATTAAGGTATATAGATTTGTAAATGGGTTAAAATGTTAATGAAGAGGTGAAAGAATTAATTGTTCATCATCCATTTTCTTAACATAGGATCGATAAAAGCTAGCGGACACACCCAAATAACTCCCAGCAACTACCATAAAAAATGGTGTATGAACATATGGGAATACCATTGCAACTATCTAACTTCGCTGGATGAAAGCTACATCCGCCAGAGAATTCATGGCCAAAAGAGTGCTGATTAGAACCTTTAGTGAAGCAATCACAGATTGTCCAAAACTAGATGCTCCTCCTCCATAGCAAATGAAATCCCTGGCTGATTGCTGGTCTGATTTTTCCAAGAACCCAGAACTCTAAAAGACCCTTGTTGATGATTTTTAGGTGAGGTAAGTGACTCATCCCATGGATCAAAATCTATAGATAAAATATTTGATATTATGTTGCTCTTAGTTCACCTTCAACTCTTCCTACCAGAGATCTTTTGTCCTTAGCAACAAAAAATTTAGAATATGGAGCATTATTAACCTCAGGAGCCTTGAGTATATTCTTAACATCGCAAATTTTATCTACATCTTGCTTATCCAAATGATTACCTATTAAAGCATTAGCTTTGCTGTGCCGAGTGGTATTGACATCAGAATGGCGTGAAAGATGAGAGGCATAAGAATTATTCTTCCTGTCTCAGGATCCTTGAGCCTTTGATTCTGAAAAGATAACAAATCATCTTTTATATAACATAAATCAAATTGTGTTGCTCTCAATCTAAAATCAGATTGGGCATCCCTAGAATCTAAATCCTTGCTTGTAGTTTCAGAAGTCACTATTTCTCCAACAAACGAAACATAGCCATCCACAATTTGGGTTTCTTAGATACTAGGCATAGAATGCGAATGTTTTCATTTTCCCATCACTGGCATCTCTACCCAAAGAAAGTCCACCAGACACCAAGGAAGGATTGACATCAGTAGCACCAACAACTGAAGGTTGGGTAGGAGATGGGCAAGGAGGCTGTTTATTTACAGGCGAAGTAGTAGGATGTACAGATGTAGTGGGACTCAGTGATAAAGCATCAGTGTTTGATTCTTTACCACTCGTCCTCAACCTTCTATTTCACTTTTATCTTGAGAAACTATCATATATTTATCCGTAACCAAAATCTTCACAGTATCATTATGCAACCAAGAGTGTTGCATTTGGCTCACAGCTCCAGTTGAACAAGCACTCACATTTGGTTTTCTTAACAAGTTTGAAACAAGAAGAACAATTCAGACTCTTTAACACGGGAGGAAATACCACACACTACTATTTGGAGGAGAAACTCTAGCACTAATTTCAGTATTCTGATGACCAAATAACAGTAATCCTATAATAAGTGACGTATAAATTTGGTAATATCATCTTATAAACAAAATTCAAGTGTTTACAGCCAATAATCAAAACCATTAACCACATCAAGTAAACATGAGATATTCTCCTCAAGGACATTTTCCAATCTATCTAAAACTAATTTATGCATATTTCATGAATCCTAAGCATATTAATGAGAAATGAAACATGGAACAAATGTAAAAATTGAAATAAATGAATCAACCTACGCAAGCATCATTATGGAAAACATACAACTTATATAAAATGAATATAAGAATTAAGGAAATCTTACATTTGTAATTACAGAAGTTTTATTTATAGGCTGCCCTGAAGAAGCAAAGTGTTATTGAAGTATTCATCTGCAGGAGGTAAAACATATCCTGAACGTCGTTGAGTACTATTTGTGGAGTCATTACTCCTTTCCAAAAATTTGTTAAGTGGATCAAATACTTGACAAACAAGGATGTGAACTCCAAAAACCACTCCCGAACACAGTCAAGCCAAAGAAAGAAATCATTAATTTCTTAAGAGGATCACAGCTACTGATCAACCTAAGCTTGAAGGACATGAAGTTGCTGGAACAAGCTTTAAGATCCGGAAGCTTCAAATGCTTATTTATATATCAAGGTTTTGGAAAATGGAAATGAGCATCAAGACACTTTCCCATAGCACTGAGAGGCGTAAGCCTCACAACAGTAATAATTAACCCAGTTCCTAGTTCATAAACTCAAAAGGCTCTCAACAAACCCAGTTCTAATCTTGCTAAAAATTTTCTAATAGTTATACCCTTGTCAATTGTCTAGTTTCCAAAGAAAATTATTCAAATGTGTTCTTCAAAGAATATGGAGGGGGGCCACTGTGACATGCAGGATACGAAAGAGGAGCATTGAACCTACTGTTGTAAGGCTTAAACTTGGAGAAATATTTTCACTTGCAAGCAAGGGAGAGATGGGCCAGTTATATTTGATTTTCAAGGTTTCTAGTAGCATGATGCATTGCTCGTAAAAAACAATTGAAAGCCCCAAAGCTAATGTAGACATAAAAAAACAACCCAAGAAATACTTGATACTTAAGGTTCAGACTCTCAGAGGTATTGTCGAGATGTAGGCTTCAAAGAACAGATGAGAGGCACAACCTCAGAGGCGGTTTTCCACAGCTTGCCTCAAAAGATTTTTTAACCACGTATAAAAAAATTAAAGTTAACCGGTGGGTTCATAAGCATTAGAACCAGCCTTAGCAAAGGCAAAACAAAAGTTAGGGTTGTCATGGACCTGATGAATACATAATAGGTCGAACTTACCGAAAAAGAATTATACTCTTCTGGATGAGGCCAGTTAAGAAGAAATACTAGTCTGCCTATTCAAAGAACCAAAAAATCTAAACACTCATTTTAACCAAATCAGTAGCAGCAGAGATGAGAGACATGAAGCATCATCATACACAGGAAGGGAAAGAAATAATATGTAACTGATAAAGCAATAAAACCACAGAGAAAGACATATACAACTGAAAAGCAACCCCACATATACCTAGTGTATGCTGATATTATTTCATCTTTTGTAAAACTGTCCTCTTGTGAATCGATCTCATGCAGATATAAACAATCGGGATTGTTGCAAGGTTGGAACACAACAACAAAATCACTATTAGAATGAATATTTCTGAGCATATTAATTTTGAGTAATCATATAAGTATCAATGATATCTTTTATCCATCATTTTTATTTTGTAGAGATAATGACATCCATACCACATTTCTCAGCCATGCATGACAGTATTTGGTGGTCTCCCTGTGACAGTTTTTTTAAAACAATCAAGCATAGATGAATATCATAATAAACAAATGAAAGATGACACTTACCCCAAAGGTTTACCATCCAAGAAAAATCCATCTACTGATTGGATACAACGAACAACTTCCTCCTCCTTTGAATAAGTGATATATCTAAGCAAAAAAATAAATAAATGATAACTGAAATACAAGAAACATTTATAACGAATCATTGATGGATTAGGTTATTTCAGACATCAATGATATAGAACTTCACAAGGAAGAAAGAAGCAACCTATGCGACCAAAAGATGTAATTTGTGAGATTGATCCATTCAAATAAACATCAAATCCAAAATTACAGATAATAAATTTTAAGACTTTTTAATATCTTGATAAATGATTTCAATACATTAGTTAGAAACTTACACGCTGCACGTACTATTTGCAAAATTTTGTATAGCACCAGAAGCTGTCCTTGATATAGATACCTTCAACACCTTTCCTTACTGACGAAAATATTCTCTGCACTGAAGAAGTTGTAAAGGATAAATCAATGTTAATGAGACATAAAAAGAGATGCCAGAGTAGGATAAAAGAATACGACAAGAAAGGCACCCACGTCCTCGTCAGCCATATTCAGTTGCAAGCCCACAACACATACCAAATTCCTCTGGATGACTCGCACACTAGCTAGTTGCTTCCTCCCTTGAACTTGGTCTTTTTCTCCACATTCATCTCAGGGACCAACCTACAACAAAAATAGAGTGAATTACACTTAAAATAGTATAAAGAATTAAAAAAACATAAAGACATTGAATTTCTCCAAAACTCCATCAACTCAAAATCCTATTAATTACCTTTCATAATTTGCAATTGTTCTTACAATCTTTTCTTTGTTGTAAGGTACAACATGCTGTGCAACGTCCTTCTTACTCATCTTTCTCGGCCATATCCATAATGTGATTCAAGCACCAAAGACAAATCTGGAAAAAATGAATGATTAACGTCTTAGGTATGCATAAAAGTTCAATATACAAACACAATCCAAGGCAAAAGGTTTAAATAATCTAAAGACTATTGAAAAATCAAAATCTATTGAAGCCTCTTTAAATACTAGCTAATTAAATAAAAATAGTTTGCAATTTCCAGTAGTGACTGTAGAGTTTAGATGAGTTCATATTCATTTGCTAGTATATAGATTTATAGGAGGAGCCCATCTTCTATCTTCACTTTTCACAATGATATAACAACTACATACAATGTAAATTACAAGTTCAAACAAAATGGGGGTAATGTAGCAGAACAAGTTTTTGTCATATTATACAGGTAACATGAAGCATTGTATACAAAACCCAATATTATACCAAAGGATTTAATACCTCATACCCACACTTGCAAGGCTTCAACTGCCGATCAGTCAAATCCATCTCCTCAGCACAGAGCGGGCAAGTCTTCTCTCCTTCGTCGCTCATGATGGCCTTGACAAAAAATTTTAATGCAGCTAAAAGGCAAATATTTTCACAATCATGCAAAATAAAAATCGCAAGTGGTCTAACATGCAATAAGAACTAAAAGTAGCCAAAATAAAGAAAACTAAAAGGCCGATCACCATGCCGATATAAAATATTTCGTGAAGCGAGGGCAACAACTCAACGAACACGAAAAGAAAACAAATTAAACTTTCCAGTTTAGAACTCAGCCTAACCGAAAGTCAAACCCTGAGGAATTGTTAAGGGTCAAAATCTCAGGACCATCGAATCAGGACATTGACCGCTCAAAGCGCCCGATACTGTCAACCAAAATCAGACGAAGGCAGAAAATGCTTCGAGCAGCAGCCATTGATCCTGGAAAGATCTCGAGACCCACAAGCACAGATTGATGAAGACCATTGAGTAGTCCAACTCCTCGATACTTGCAAAGATCAAAATCCTCGAAAGGCCTTAGCCCTCGAGGTTCGCCGACCCAGAATTCTCGAGCTCTCTCACAAAATCTGCACGATGTTCACCACATGCTTGCGCACGTACAGGAAAGATCCAGAATGATTCCCCTGCTGAGTCAGCATTGCATCCAAAGCGTGACTCCAGCAAATCTCCCGCGCTTTTCAGATTGCCCCTGGTTTATTTTCGATCTAATCCTTAGTTTAGGGATTATTTATATTCGTTCTGTACATGATGTATAAATAGGCAATGAATCGGCTATAGGCACACATTACACACTGCACCTTTACTTTCATCCTGTAGCTCATCTGTGGTCTATAGCAAATCGCTCATTTTTTGTAATTCTTCCGACGCCGTTCATCGGAAATCCGCTGTAACTCACCTTTTCTACATAAATAAAATATTAGTCAGTTTGTTCCGGGGATTATAAATCTTCCTGGGAGTTGTAGTGTCTGATTACGATCAAACCTAGAGCTCCAATTCGATTCTGATACAAAAAACGAACCTCAACACATTGGCGCTCACCGTAGGGCTCTAGGTGACGATTTCAATCAGAAATCCTAATCCCAACATTCCTACTCCATATCGTCCTAGCCAAACTCCACTTCCACCCTCAAATTTCCAAAAATCCCATTCCTTGGTCCCAAAAACATTCCAAATAGCTTCAAACTCTGTTGATAATCCATCCAACTTTCCTCCCACTCCTGAAATTGACCACTCTACCCAAGCTCAAGGTAAAGGAAAGTTTCAGGTGTAGATAACACCCTGCATGAGCTGATCACACAAATCCAGCAATTTGGGAGGAATCCGCTTGCGAAGTACAGTTCTTGCCTGAGGATATGATTCGCAGGACTAGTGATAATTCCAAATCTCTGATTGATCGGAGCGGACGCATGCCACCGTGGACACTATTCGCACAACATGCCAATGTCGTTGGTGTAGTAGAAGGTGCACCTGACCTACCTCCAAGATCGGGTGCACCCCGAATTAAGGATACCAAGGGTGTCCGTGATCAAATCCATCGGAGCGGGAAGGAGCCCGCACTACTAGTTAGCTCTCTGCCACAGAGGAGTGATTTCTTGCCTCCACCACCAGATCACCGTCAGGATGAGAAGCGTGATGGTAGTTATCAATACCCGTTTCGCATCGTTGAGACGCCGTCGAGGCATACTTGGGCTGACATGGAGAGGGAGACTCTCCAGCGCCGGCTTCAGGATTTGGAGGGCAGGTTGGCACGTGTCCCCAGGTTGCCAACGCCAGGCAAAGAGATCGAATGGTCGAGTTACTATGACTCACCATTCATCGATCAAATTACGAAAGTTGAAATGCCAACTGGGTTCACGCCTCCCAGCATGAAGCAATATGATGGACGTCAGATCCCCACGAACATATTTCTATGTTCAAAATGAAGATGATACATTGTAGTACCAATGGCCCACATAGAGGCCTATATGTGTAAGAGCTTCGGGACCATACTCGGTGGCTCGGCTTTGCAGTGGTTTGTACACCTGGAGCAGAACTCCATCCACTCCTTTGCCTAATTGCACCAAAGTTTCGTCAGGCAGTTTGCCTACAACAGGAGAACGAAGAAGAGATCCAACTATTTGTACGCTATCATATCGACTGAGTGATCAACTACATATTCGGTGGGTCAGAGGTCAATGGACTGAGTGCAAGTGCCACGAAGAGGCACTATCGTGAGCCTAAGAACGGCTCAAGCAGGTTTTTGGGAGCTCGAGGGCAAAGACTGGAGGAGTTTAAGAAGAATCCCATCATCTTCTCGGCCGAGGAGGATGCGGCTGTCATGTTTCCTCATCACGATGCGCTGGTCGTGAGCATGATCATCAGCAATTTCCAGCTCCATCGTATTTTGATCGACGAATATAGCTCGACGAACATTCTCCTCCTGCCAGCATTGAGGAGTATAGGGGACATCGGTTGTGATCTCATCCCTAATCTCACGACATTAGTAAGGTTCAGCGGAGGGAGGTTGTCTACGCTAGAGGCATAAATCGTTCAAACAAGTTTCAAGTCATCGATGCATCGTCCGCCTACAATGCCATTATCGGTCGTCCGTGGATCCACGAGATGGAAGCTATGCCTTCCACGTTCCATCAAATGGTGAAATTCCCCACCCCATGGGGAGTTCACACAATTCAAGTTAAACAGAGGGTTCAAGGTCATGCTATCTCATTAACTTCGAGGAATACCGACCTTAGACAAAGATGCGTGCTAGTTCAATCACATTATAGAAACTTAAATTGTGTTATTTGCTTTTTTCCCCTTAGTCACGAAACGATATGTATCGCTCAAGTTATTAATGAATAGTGACATTTTTCTATCCACTCCTATTTTGCCAAATTACACACTCGAACACAAACTCATTCGAAGAAAGGCATTCCAAGCGACATAAACATAAAAGGGAACTAACCCAAACAAATTTATTTTGTAATCTTCATATTTACATCACATTTACAAAAAAAAAGTTGGTGACGTAGCCCATTACAAAATACAAACTCCAATTCTCTTAGGTCAAAAATCAGAGTCGATATGCATCACTTCGACACTTTGGTCCGCTCGAGTAGCAAAAAAAGCCCCCGGCTGAGTCGACTCAATAGTAAAGCTGTCGAGCTTGCTCAAGTCAAAGTCAGGGCACATCTCTTTCAGAATCTCAGCCATCACGACCTGCTATTTGAGGCCTGCATCCGATAGAAGTATGGCATTCAGGTCGATGCCCCTTCCAGCTCGAGCCTCGCTCAGCAGGAACTCGGTCTCAACATGTTTGGCCTGGGACTTTTCCCAATCCCTGAAGACTCCATCCGCTCACTCGTTGGCCAGGGCTAGCTCATCCTTGGCCTCCTCGTGAGTCGAGGCAAGCGTGC
>AYJT01039297.1:0-11373 GCA_001278415.1 Ocimum tenuiflorum
TGTGATTTTTTTCAAAACATATTTAAAATTTATTTATATATTTTTTCTTCTTAATTAAAAAAATATAAATAAATAATTTTTCATGACTTTTAGGATAGTCCGATTTAAAAACAAACTTTAAACATATAATAAATTGGACACTTCATGTATATGCTACTTTTCAGTTATTACGATATACATCGGCCATCTTTTTATTATTATATATGTTTGCGTATCAAATAACCTTCGGGTTTCAACACGTGTAATGCAATATGAAAAATACGTCAGCAAATTCAAAATATTTTCATATTAATAGAATAGCATACCATTAATTCTCCGAACCGAAGCATAAAAATTTATATCATAATAGTAGGACAATTTTGATGTCCTGACTTATCTAGATATATTATCTTTGCAATTTGCCTATTTAATACAATTTTAGGTTCTATAACTTAATCTAACATGTTACTTCCGTGCATCCTCATATTTTAGCATGATCCCCTAATTTCTTTTAACTGTAACCGATCACTAATACCCCAATATCACAATCGAGATGTTTATTGACCAGATATTCACGAACTTGATTTCATTTATGTACAAAATGTGCACGAGGTATAATTAATGACGTGCTCATTAGACTCATGCTCAAATTAAACATTTGTTTTTTTAATGATGATGATGAAGGAGGGACGTAAGAAGAACAATTACTTTTTTCTTTATCATGATATAGTCCATATATAAGCACTAAGCATTCATTCTTATCCTCGATGCCAAGTAATTTCGTGTTGTATGTCATTCAACAACATGCGAAATGTGAGTCTTAAATGAAAAATAGATTTCCACTTTTGTGTCAATTTAATTAAGCGTACAGCCGCATTAATTAATAGAATAAAAAAAGGATAGCACAACTAAGCATTATTCTACTTTTACAAGTTTGGAGTCCGTACGGTATACCGTGTCTTTTTGTCACATCGTGTATCGTATCGTAAACTAATGGTATAGCAAAACGCACACCCGTTATCATACCGGAGGTTACGGTATAACGGATTTGTAGTATGACAAAGTATGCATATCGTTACTGTATCGTATCTACAGTATACCATACAGTACCATACCATAGTTTTACGGTATACCATTATTATCGGTATTGCCAAAATTCAATGATATACCGAAGTCTAACAGTATGCCGGAGACGACGATATGCCGAGAACTTTTGTTATAAAAAACCTGTCTAGAATCCAAAATTCAACGGAATGAAATTCTAAACAACCAACAATAATAATTACAACCATATAAAACAACCAACAATCACACGTGTATAACATTCACTTCATCACTTGTATCAATTAAATAATTTATCATAATCAGAAATCAAACATAAAGAGCAGCATAAGCTATTACCGTGTTCAAAAGGAAAATTACTAAATTAAGCACGACAAACGGAATTCACATCCCATTTCTAATAATAATATAATATATATATACGGTATAAACGGTATGCCGTCGATATGGAAAATTCCAACTAACAGTAATAGTATCACCGTACCGAAAAATGACGATATACCACAAATTTGGTATATTCGATAATTTTTCGGTACAGTATGACTGGTATACCGTTGTAATGGTATTTTTTCCCACCCTTAGTTTGGAGCACGTGGAAATGCAGTAAATCTATTCAATACCGAAAATAATTACAAATCCCCATGATTAGTTATTACAAACGAATATAGAGAGCAACAATTTATCGCATTTGCATTTATTACCATCGTACATGGAAGGTTGACAGGTCGGTCAACATCATGCAGTCTATGCTATGATGAATATTATATTTCATTGTATATTTATATAAGTATATTTTCAATTGGGACACTTTATATGATTACACATTCAATACTACCATAAATGAAATCCATTTTCTTATAAATGAAGATTGCTTATTCGAGAAATAAGTTCCCCACAGATAACGTTATTGAATCAAGATCATCTGCTCTTTATACGTAAGTATTATTTTATTACAATAAAGGATTATTTTCAACTTTTCGAAGCAAACCTTTTCGTTCCCAGATTTTATGTAGCCTTTCAGGAAAAACAATAATAACGTAGAAAACAAATTAAGTGGTTTTATTTTAAATAATTTCAAAATCAAATTCCATGCATCTATATTGAATAAATTAAGTTGATACGCGCAAAGCGTGTACGAGAACACGAAAAATAAATAAGATTAGAGTCAGAACATATAAATAATCATAAAATTCAACTTGAAAAAGATTAATTATGACAATGTTGGTGGCTCTGGCCGGAAATCACGGCTGCGAATGGTTTCTGACCGGCGGAGAATAACCCAGAGTCAAAGAGAGAGTGAATAAAGAGATAATTTTGGTGCTGTTTTAGTCGACAACCTCGATAAACTAAAACACAAACCAACACACACTCACAAGCACAAAACCACCACCTTTACTCCATTCTCCCTCTGCCATCTCCGCATCCACAAGAAACCTCGGAATAAGGGTTTTTCCTGCTTTCACACACTCCCGACATAACATAAATCACTTCAATACAAAGCTAACACAACCCAAATCCCAATCAACCATCTTTTTTCAATAAATCGCACCCGCAGAAAAATATTCTTTTTTCCTTTCTTCAAACTTTCACCCCTTTCTTTTCTCTCTATATCTGTTTCTTTTAAATTTTGGTTTCTTGAAGTTGTCTGAATCCAAGAGTAACCAGCAAAAAGATGACGAGTCTTGGCGATATTGGGATGTCAGCGCTCATCAATATTCTGAGCGGTCTAGCGTTCTTGTTTGCGTTTGCTCTGCTGAGGATTCAGCCGATTAATGATAGAGTGTACTTTACTAAATGGTACATTGAAGGGCGGCGGAGTAGCCCCGTTAACCGAGGTGGCTTGGTGGGCAGATTTGTAAATCTTAATTTCAGGACTTATTTAACCTTCCTCAACTGGATGCCTCAGGCTTTGAAGATGAGCGAGTCTGAGATTATCAACCATGCTGGCCTTGATTCTGCAGTTTTCTTGAGGGCTTACATACTTGGGTACTTTCAAGATTCTATTTTTCCTTTTGGAAATAAAAATGAAATTAATGTTCTTATTGGCGGATGGTACTCACTGTTTGTTATTGCTCATGGATGTTGTGTGATTTTTGGTTTTATGGTCCATTTATCTTTGTACGTGAGTTGCATGAGATTAATTTGGAATCGATCAGTTTTGGGTTAACATATTCTCTCTTTGAATGGAAAAAAAGGAGAAAGCACACCTTTGCGTTCATTACGCTTCAATATTATTTCTTCCTACAATTTGTATTCAAGCATGCACCGTTTGTGTTTTCAATGTCTTACTAGTGATATCGGAGCAATGCATGGATTAAATACTGTTATCCAGTTCATGGTTGCATGCAGGGACAGCATTCTTGTGTTATCTAACTTGTTTGGTATTTTACTATGTTCATCAAGATTTGTTCTATAGTACTCTTTGGGGTTAATGATTCTTGTGACAAGAATTTCAAGGCACATGTGACTCAGAAGAATCAACGGTGTTCCATTCCTTCATCGACTTTATGTTTTTTTTATTAGCCTCTATCTAGAATAAATCTCCTCATTCCGTTTGCAGGCAGTTTACTTGTGTTCTATGTGCGATATTGAATGTCATTTTACCTCTGAAACAGAAGAAATATATTTCTCCCAATTCCTTAACTTTGTTGGTGTTTTTTTGCCTCCGCTAGCTTGAAAATATTTGGACCAATAGCCGTTGTAGCAATACTAGTTCTGATTCCAGTGAATGCTTCTGGTGGTACTTTATTTTTTCTGCAACGGGACTTGGTTGTCAACAACATCGACAAGCTCTCTATATCTAACATTCATCCGAAGTCTCCTAAGTAAGTTGGATGCTTCTTTTTCTACACAATATATTGAACAGAAACATTTTCATGTGGATTTTCATGTTCTGTTTTAGTGCATTATTGTTTATCTTCTCTGTCATCAAAATTACCTGCTCAATGTAATACCTTTTTTGTGAATTTCAGGTTTTTTGTCCACATAGGCATGGAATACTTGTTCACGTTTTGGGCTTGTTACATGCTTTATAAGGAATACGATAGAGTTGAGTCAATGAGACTGAGTTTTTTGGCTTCACAGGGCAGGCATCCTGCTCAATTTACGGTTAGTTTTTAATTTTATTGGCTATAATAATGAGTATAAACATGTAAAAAAATTCCCGTGTTCACACGAGAGCATTAAGGCACTCATCATCAAGAGCCTTTTGTGGGCTCTGCTTTAATACTTCCGTTTAGTGCTATGTTTTCAGACTTTATGCCAGAAGTGATTTCTCCAGCTATTAAGATCTATCATCTCAATACAAGCCTAACCACAAGAAGCTTCTTTTAGGAGAACTAAACCCTGCCATATTGTGCTAATTTCATACATATAATTACCATGTCCAGTTTGAAAGAAATAACTGGTTATAGTAAGCATGAAAGGGCTAAATGAAATATGGTATTTTATACATATTTTTCTAAAGCCTTTACCTAAATTGAGCGGCAGTTTCTTGTTTCCAAATTTATTACAAACTACATGTGAGGTTCTTGTTTTTTTTTTTTTGAGAAACTACATATGAAGTTGTGAACTACTCGCAATCAGGTCCTAGTTCGAAATGTTCCTCGTGTATCTGGATGCTCAATATCAGATTCTGTCGGCAACTTCTTTCAGAGAAACCATCGAGATCACTATTTGTGTCACCAGGTATGGATTGCTCATCCTATTTACATTTAAAACGACTTTTCTCGTAGGATTGGTCTGATTGTGAATGTATAGAAGTAAGTATTTGTTACAGTTATGTTAATATTTACTATTCTTTTTCTGTAATCCTTTAATGGCTAGTTTGATGTATTTTTACTACCATCCAGGGCGTATACAATGCTAAAGAGTTTTCGAAACTTGTTAAAAAGAGAACTAAGCTTCAAAATTGGCTTGATTACAACCAGCTTAAGTTTGAGAGAAATCCACGAAAAAGGCCCACTAAAAAGGTATGCTTCCTTCGGTGTTAAAATTCTTTCAGCAAGAGTATGTATGAGAAAATTATGTAGAGATGGGGCATTGCCGAGTTTACTTTGGTGCACGTCAGCATTTTTTACACAATTACTATGTTTTTGTCACTCAGAAAGGATTTCTTGGACTTTGGGGTGAAAAGGTTGATTCAATTGAATTCTACAAACAGCAAATTAAAGATCTCGATGATAAAGTAAGTGTGCGCCAACTCTGCTTTAGACAGTGGTCATATTCTTTTGGTTCTTCATTTATCTATTTTTTCCAGATTCTATATTTTTGCTGGATATATTTATGCTTATTCTTTTTTACCAGTTGATAATGGAACGCAACAAAGTTATGAAAGACCCTAAATTTGTCATTCCGGCTGCATTTGTGTCATTCAAATCACGATGGGGAGCTGCCGTATGTGCACAAACCCAACAGAGCAAAAATCCTACTCTGTGGTTGACTTATTGGGCCCCTGAACCCCGTGATATCTACTGGAAGAATCTGGCAATACCTTTTGTTTCACTCAGCATTCGGAAACTTCTGATGTCGATAGCAATGTTTGCATTGGTATTCTTTTATATGATTCCCGTTGCTTTTGTACAATCCCTGGCGAATCTGGAAGGACTGGGGAGGGCTGCTCCTTTTCTGAGGCCAATACTTGATCGGTAAGAGAATGCCGATGAGAATATTTTAATTTCCTATCTACACATTTCTTTTGTGCCCTGATTTTTCTCGGTTGATCACTGTGTATGGTGTAGTGAAGTGCAAGAAATACCGAGGCATTTAGTAAAATTTAATCTATACTTGTCGTACCTGATATGGTTACCATTGCAATATTGATAGTTGAAAGATATTATTCGCCAATTAGGGGAAAATGCAGTGAAATAAACATAGTGTACGTGCACAATACCATTGAGTGAGATTGATGTTGGGCATGGATCCTACCCCTCGATATCCTTACATGTATAATTTTGTCTTTACAAAAAACAGTTGTACTGCGATTTTGGTTGAAAGATTGTGATTTGTTGATAAGAGTAAGACCCACTTTGTTTTTTAGAGGGTTGGTCCAATTTTGTGTTTTTGGCTTCTTGTAGAATAAGAATACTGTTGCTATTTGATATTTGTAGATTAAAACGGTGTACATGTTTTCCAGGAAAATTGTGAAGTCATTTCTACAGGGTTTCGTTCCTGGTCTAGCTCTAAAGATCTTTCTGCTGCTTCTTCCTAAACTTTTGATGGTGATGTCGAAAATAGAGGGGCATGTTGCAGTATCAGTATTAGAAACGAAAACTGCAGCAAAGTACTACTATTTCATGTTGGTCAATGTTTTCTTGGGAAGCATAGTCACAGGAACAGCATTCCAGCAACTCAATGCTTTTCTTCACCAATCAGCTACCGAGTAATGTTCCCTATATTTCTCTAGTACGAAGATAACATTTTGTAGACAGAAAACAATTATGTGAATGGTTCTTCCGTTTCGTGATTTGTGATCTGAATGAAGTTTATCGATTGCAGGATCCCCAGAAATATTGGTGTATCAATACCAATGAAAGCTACTTTCTTTATCACATACATAATGATTGATGGTTGGGCAGGAATTGCAGCAGAAATACTCCGATTGAAGCGTTTAGCGTTCTTCCACCTAAAGAACATGCTCATTGTAAAAACTGAAAGGGACTTGGAGAAGGCAATGGACCCTAAAAGTATCGATTTCCCAGAGACTTTACCAAGCCTTCAGTTGTATTTTCTCCTCGGCATTGTCTACATGGCCATTACCCCAATTCTTCTTCCTTTCCTGCTGATCTTCTTTGCCTTTGCTTACTTTGTTTACCGTCATCAGGTATATATGTTGGGCTTGAGGCATCAAATTTTATCGTCATTTTGAATTTGTTTGGTGAAATTCAGACCAAGTTTTTATCACACAGGTCATCAATGTGTACCACCAAAAATATGAGAGTTGTGCTGCCTTCTGGCCGCACGTTCATAATCGCATAATCGCTAGCTTGGTATTATCTCAATTGCTGCTACTAGGCCTGTTGAGCACAAAAAAGGCGGCAAATTCCACTCCTCTTCTTGTAGCTTTACCTATTCTGACTCTCACCTTTCATAAGTATTGCAAGCATCGCTTCGAACCCGCATTCAGAAATGACCCGCTTGAGGTAAGAACATACATTGATATACCTTGTTTTCTGATACACTAAAATATCTCATTTTAAGATAATTTGACGTTTTTATGCATGACTTGAAGCACCTAAACCTAATGCTTGCTGATTTAGTAGCTCGTTGGCACGATAACTCTGTGTGTTTTGATTGATTATGTTCTTCTGACATTTTTAGGAAGCCGTGAACAAGGACATGCAAGACGGTGCTACTGAATTAGATGCTGAATTCAAGGCGCACTTGGCCGATGCCTACTTGCATCCGATCTTCCACTCCATCGAAGGAGTCGAAATGGACGAAGTCCGAGTTGACAAAAGATGAGGACCATGTTCATCCTATAAATGGAACGAAGACTGAGTTAGTTGCAGACTAGGGTACTTTTCTCGAAGATGTTATATTGCCTAATTAGATATGGTTGAGTAAAAATGGGGTTTTTGTGGAGATGGGAGATAGGAATAGTGTTAGAGAGCAAGTCTAGGTCTATGTTGGATTATAATCTTTTATTTTTGATTTCTAACAATGTAAATGCTCTGTTACTGCTCCCTTGTCCACATTTATCTCATCATCATGTAAATTTTTGGTTGTTAATTTATAGTCTTCTCTGCCCATCTTTTATGATATATCTTCCCAATTCTTACTCCTGTTCACGGTTGTTGGTGTTGTCCGCTATTACTGTGTATTTTTTTTTTCCCTTATCATTTATTCAACAAACTTACCTTCCCTTCAACAGTGAGTAGATCAATAATGAATAATTGTACATTAAACAATCCAAAAGGCTGGTAATGTTTGGTGGATATTATGTTATGGGGAAAAACCGTTGAATTCATGAACATGAACAAAAGTATATCAAGGATAAGTGAATGTGGATTATTGCATCTCAGATTTGAGTGTCAGCATTAACGATTGGCATATTTTCATGGTCCATTAGTTGTTGGATTATTGCATCGCATATCGAGATTACATGGCGTGGTTTTATTTCAAGCTGAATCTTGATAATACATTATTTTGTTATCAACTTTAGAATTTTATTAAGAGTTATTATCAGATAAATAATCATACTATATTTATTTGGGTAATATCAAGTTGAAATATTTTTTCTTTTTATTGATGCCTGTTCATTTTATAGTTGATGATTAAAAAGTAAGAAATATCATTCACAGGTACATTACACCCAAACTAAAATGAAAAAATGTTTAACTGTATCCCTAAATGTTTATGCTTTATAATTTTTTCAATAAGATTAGTGGACTTTCGTGGCAGACGCACGTTATCAAATGGGGTACAACTGTATCCCAAAATTTTTTAAATATTATATTATATATATATATATATATATATGGTATTTTTTAAAAAAATTATATAAACATAATTGTACCTCTTATTTACCACAACTTACAATCCAATATAACATTAACACCTCAAATATTTAGAAACCCAATATAAAATTAGTACCTCGTACATTTAAGCTCATCAATTAAAAATTAAAATGAGATCCATTCATTTAATTCTTGCTGCATTTGTAAGAAAAAATTAAATGCATTTGCTTAAAATTCTTTTCCCTTAATCGACAACATTAGTAAAATGATTAAACAACCCCATCCTTAAAATGTTTGAAATTTAAATTAAATAATATTATTTGTTGTGGTTTTAGTATATATTTTAACTATGATTTTAATTGATCACTTTCATTAATAAATATATATTTTTTACAAGCTGATGAAGATATCATAGTTTGCTTTAAAAAAATGAGGGCTCGACGAACTCACGCATCATTGTAATTTTTTTTTTTGGTACAAAAAAGAGGGTTTAATCAACGATTAGACAGAAATCGATCTAGGGGCACCATTGTAATTTTCTTTGAATATTGTATGTTCTCTATTAATTGTATATTTTCAATCGTAAAACCTTAAATATTAAATGATATTTATTAATATATTTTTGTGTAATAAATTATGCATTTACAATTAACACTTACAACAACGTCATGATAGTTACGAAATTACACTTTTACATTTTCAAACTTTTTAGTTTAAAATGCATCTTCGTGTGCTGACAATCATCGAAAAATACCGATGAACTAAGAAAAGTGCAGCTCTAAATAGAAAAGGAATTTTGGATTAAGTTATTGTTCACACATAGTATATTTTTATAGTCATTCGGATCGCTATCATCATCTTTTTTATGTATCAAACAAAACCTTGAAGGTACACCAAATTTAACCTTAAAGCAATCATAACCAACCCCTAAAATTTAAAGTTGGCAAAAAGCTAGACCATTTTTTGGTTGTGTTTTCGTTTTCTCCAACTTAAAAATTACCTTACGTACTATACATATATAAATAAATATATATTTGATGTGTCGTCCGACTAAAATAGACACCTCTCGTGAGCACCAAGCCACATAATCACTTTTTTCCCATTTTTTCTTTTCTTTTCTTAATCTTGAAATATTTAAATAAATGAATTTTGGAGAGGGAAACGTGTTCACAATTTTTAGGAATAATGAGATGATTATTTGGAAGAGGGAAGATTAGGAAAAGAAAAGAAAAAATGAAAAAAATATGATTATGTGACTTGGTGCTCACGAGATGTGCCTATTTTAGTCAGGCGGCATATCAAACCTCTATATATATATATTTGGCTATTACTACAAAATAAATCAAATTTTTTTACACTTTCCCAATATTGGAATAACTAAAAATTACATATTATAAAATATATAAACTAACAACATTTACATTTAGATACTAAAAACTACTACGAATTATTTAATAAGGATTTGAATTTCCATAGACACGATCTTCGATTTAAACAAGTCGACTAAGCCCAGTGAAATATTGAAAAATATTAAATATATGATTATCAATGAAAAGTTCACGAGACTGCTGATGACTTTTAAAAATAATTATATACTTAAATTATTTTAATGTATTCGACCCAAAAAAGTATAATTTATATTTCAATAAGAATAGACGAGATGCATTTTTAGTTAAACATGGGGAAATATCGAAACGGGTCTTAATCATCTTCCCCAATATTTTTGCAGCAGCCGTGTTATTAATGCACATGCCCATAAATTGCTCCCACTATATATATTTGAAGCGGTTACTGTTCTAGAGGGAGAAACAAAGCGTGACTTTTACATACGAAGAAAAAACCATAATAGATTAGAGAGAGAGAGAGAGACTGAGAGAGAGTTGAGACCAGAGGTGGTGTAAGTGTAATGGAGATAAATTAGGAAAGAAATTTAGTAGAAAGGAAAAAAAAAGGGGCTGCTTCTTCTTCTTTCTCCCAAGTAAACCCTAGCTCTGTGCATTGTTGACTTCTTCGGGCTGCTGCGAGCTGCTCCTTCTCTTTGGGTTCAACAGGATGTGCCCTCAGATCTGGGAACAGTACAATTTTGCTATAATTATCGAGGCTTGCGAATGTTAGAGGTTTTTGTAGAGAGCGGGACTCGGTGCTTTGTGATATGGTCATGGATTGAATTATGAAGACTTGTTATGTTTCAAAATTTTGATTTTATAGTTTGAAGGGTTTCCGTTTCTACTTTTTGGGGTTTGTCATTCGGAGAGGGCTTTTGATCCTGAACAGATTGTTTTGGTGTTGGAGTTGAACAGTTCGGGAAATATTTAGGCTCATTAGATTACCTTTGATATTCGAATCAAGATTTTACCATCCTTAGTTGGATATGTACTATCTTTCATGTTGCCAAATTATTTATCAGTTTATTTCATTGAATAATATCTTTCTTGCTCAAAGAGATTGAGTATTTTCCATAGGAGATCAAAAGCCCGCGCGTCTGTTTCTGTTGGTAGAATTGAAGAGGTGCTTTAGGTTCCCTCTTTTCTTTTCCTTCGATTGGCTACTAGTGGTTATTTGCGCTGGAGTGGTTGGGGGTACCGGGAGGCGTCACTATGTCGTCTTTGAGTCGAGAACTGGTTTTCTTGATATTGCAGTTCTTGGATGAGGAGAAATTCAAGGAGACTGTCCATAAGTAAGTTCTGTTTCTTGTTTAGACACGAAAATTTGTATGTGTTAATTTCTTGCATTGTTTAAGGCTATTCACTTCCTTGTAGAGACACGAGTGACTGCTTCTCTATTAGTATTGTAGTAGTTGTTGTTGGGTTGCTATTTCTTACCTTTCCTTGTCGTTTTTTTACGTGTGGGGTTCTTTTTATCTTTTTTTGGTTGG
>AYJT01039299.1:0-14821 GCA_001278415.1 Ocimum tenuiflorum
GAGTAGTTGCCTTTTGTCTGCTGACCGAGTCTGAGATATATTTCGTTGATAATTTAAAAACAAATACATTTCGTTAGCATCCTATACATTTCTTTTTGCAGCCTTTCCAGCCTGTTGTTTCTCCCCCTCCTAGTGCAATTGCAGGTTGGATGTCAAATGCCAACCAGTCTATTCCTCATGCTGCTGTTGCTGCAGCTTCTCCTGGCCTTGTACAGGCACCTAGCTCTGGTCAGTTCTTTTTAGGACAGTTTCTGGTCTGTTGTTAAAGTGATTGGTGTGAACTGTGAACTTAGTTTGAGGTTGTTCTCCTGAAATAATGAAAATGGTTGACGAAATGAAATATTTGCTTTGACTTGTTACTACCAGCTGCCTTCTTGAAACATCCGAGAACCCCTCATGGTGGACCTGGAATGGACTATCAGACTGCTGATTCTGAGCATTTGATGAAACGTCTTCGTACCGGACAACCTGATGAGGTTTGGATAATAGATGCAACTCCAGTATTAGTCTGTTAAATTTATAAATTTATACTTTTGACATGCGCTTGATATCTCCTAGGTGTCATTTTCTGCTTCGACCCAGCCATCTAATATGTGTTCACCAGATGACCTTCCCAAAACTGTGATACGCAACCTTAGTCAAGGATCTAATGTTATGAGCATGGATTTCCATCCACAACAACAGACTGTTCTTCTTGGTTGGCCCTTCAATTAACTTTTATTTTTTCATCTTTCAAATTTCAGATTGATTTCATCATGATTATCTTTAGACATCTCCTTATTTGTTATATTGTTACAGAGCATTGCAGAGAACATTTATATTTAAATATTTGCCATTTATAGAACATGACGACACCAATCTTTCAGTATGTAACTAATTGTTATCTTCAACGTAGTTGGAACAAATGTTGGCGATATAAGCATTTGGGAAGTTGGTTCTCGAGAAAGGTTAGCACTTAAAACCTTCACGGTCTGGGATATATCAGCTTGTTCAATGCCATTCCAAGTGAGTACATATTGTGCCTGGCTTCTCCTGTGTATCTGCAGCCTAAATCTCTTAAGTTCCAAATTGTTTCCCCCTCTCTCAATATCAAAATTTTTATCTATATTTTACACATTTCTTGTTATGAATTTAATGATATATATTATTTTTGCTCTTGCCCAGACAACTTTGGTTAAAGATGCAACTATATCCGTCAATAGATGTGTGTGGGGCCCAGATGGATCTATACTAGGTATACAAGATTTATGTTGCCAGTTTGCACTTATTCTACCCTTGATCAACTTTGTTTGTTAGTTGTTGCTAATTTATTTACTGTAATCTTGGAGGTGTTGCTTTCTCCAAGCACATAGTTCAGATATATACCTACAATCCAGCTGGAGAGTTAAGACAGCACTTAGAGGTCTGGTTTCCTTTCAGATTTCATTCACTTACTCTCTCCTACTCAACATGAGAACTATCTGGAGTTGCAGTCATTGATGATTTTCCGAATTGTAGATTGATGCTCATGTGGGTGGTGTGAATGATATTGCTTTTGCTCATCCCAATAAGCAGCTTTGCATAGTTACATGTGGGGATGATAAGACAATTAAGGTAGCAACTGCTTTTATTATTAGTGCTCCCCTATCTGGCACTGTTATCTTTTGTATTTAATTTTATCTGTCAGGTTTGGGATGCAGTAGCTGGACGTAGGCATTATATTTTTGAAGGCCATGAAGCTCCTGTATATTCCGTCTGTCCTCACTATAAAGAGAATATTCAGGTCGTTATCTTAAACAAATGCCCATCTCATATTCATTTATAGAAATGATAAAGGGCTATCTGATCCTAGTCTCTATGCAGTTTATTTTCTCTACCGCGATTGATGGAAAAATAAAAGCATGGCTTTATGATTCCTTGGGGTCGAGAGTAGATTATGATGCCCCTGGGCTTTGGTGCACAACAATGGCATATAGTGCTGATGGAACCAGGTACTTTTCAAAATTTTGAACAATTCTTCTTAAGGGAGAAATTGGATCCTGTTAATAATTGATGACTCCTACCCAGATAATCACCGAAGAGTCTCAGAAACAGTTATATTGCCTACTCCATTTTTCTTGTATGAGGAAGTTAGTTATATTGCCTACTCCATTTTTCTTGAAGTTTTTGGCCCATAGAGATTATAATAACATCCTTGATTTCAGTGACCTCTTTAATTGGACAACAATCAAATTGATTTAACAAATGTTAAGACCTGGCATTAATTGCTACCTATAGGATTTTACTTGCAGAGTTTGCAAATACAGCTCTTCATTCACCCCTGTTTAATTAATTTTACAAATGGTCATTCACACATTTTTGTTTGAAATGATCTGTTTTTTAGGTCAAATGATAAGTGATCAGTTAGATATTTGGTTATATTATATTCTTTTCAGGCTCTTCTCTTGTGGAACTAGTAAAGAAGGTGAATCGCACCTGGTTGAGTGGAATGAGAGTGAGGGAGCCATTAAGAGGACATACTCTGGTTTCCGGAAACGTTCTTTGGGTGTTGTGCAGTTTGACACCACAAGGAACCGTTTCTTAGCTGCTGGCGATGAGTTTCAGATAAAATTCTGGGACATGGATAACACCAATATCCTTACTTATACAGATGCTGATGGTGGACTGCCAGTTAGTATCTCTAGCATTTATACCCTGCAGATACCTGCCTTACCGTGTTGATATCAGAAACACTTAATTTGGTGTGCATTGAACTTGCAGGCAAGTCCTAGATTAAGATTCAACAAAGAAGGTTCATTGCTGGCTGTTACAACCAGTGACAATGGAATTAAGGTCTTGGCTAATACTGATGGTCAGCGCATGTTGAGAATGCTGGAGAGCAGAGCATTTGATGGTGCCCGTGGTCTTTCTGAAGTGAATGTCAAAGTAATTTGGTGCTTTCTTATTATTAAATTTCTTCACTGTATGCTTATGGTATTGTGGCTATAATTCCTCCAACTGAACTTCTTCTGTAGCCTGCAATTGCTGGTGCATTGGGTTCCATTGCTAGTAATTCTGTTGCAGTAACCCCCATACTTGAGCGCAGCGACAGAATACAGCAGCCAATGTCCCTTCTGGTAGTAATCCATTATTTGATTAATCTATTCACTTCCCTTGATCGATAAGTTGGTTGGTTCTGTTATTCTTAAATTATAATAGTCTAATATTGTTACCCCATTTTGCTCGGACAAATACAGGCTAGCATGGAAAGCAGCAGGATAGCTGATGTGAAGCCAAGAATCCTTGATAACACCGAAAAAATCAAAAGTTGGAAGTCTTCCGACATATCTGAAGCATCTCAACTCAAGACTCTGAAATTGCCCGACCCTATGACACCTAACAAAGTATGTCATGTTGATAATTTGTTAAACTGTCATGTGATTCTCATTCACTTAAGATACTATTTGCTGGAATGAGTAGATTGCTAGCAAAGTATGTCATGTTGATAATTTGCTGAACTGTCATGTGATTCTCTTTTAGCTATGATACTATTTGCTGGAATAAGTAGATTGCTATATTTTTCTTTAAGAACTGATGCTTATTTTGGTTATTTAACTAAAAAGTTCAATTTGATCATCCATGTATCTACACTTCCCCGCTAGTGCTTATTATTTTCAATATATGCATGGGATCTTTCGGATTCAAAATCTCTGTTACTCTTTTCTGTTTTCTATGTTGTTTAAATCACCACAATGTATTATTACAGATTGTGCGGTTGCTGTACACTAATTCTGGTTTGGCTGTCCTAGCACTGGCTTCAAATGCTCTCCATAAGCTGTGGAAGTGGCAGCGCAACGAACGAAATCCATCTGGAAAAGTCAGAATTTGGTTCATAATTTTCTTGCAACTTGAATTCTTTGTCAACTCTAATTTAAATTTTATGGTGTGTATTTTCAGTCGTCTGCCTCCAGCGTGCCTCAGCTATGGCAGCCCACTAATGGGGCTCTTATGTCCAATGATGTGAGCGATGCCAAAACAGCTGAAGAGTCCGTTGCATGTATTGCCTTGTCCAAGAATGATTCCTATGTCATGTCTGCATCAGGGGGGAAAGTTTCCTTGTTCAATATGATGACCTTTAAGGTTCTGTAACATCTTTTATTAAGTTATCCAAAAATATAATTCTTTGACTGTCAACTATGTGCTCGTATGACTATACTTTGTATATACTAGAAAACTGATTTGTGTATTAATTCTGGTCAGGTCATGACAACTTTCATGCCACCTCCTCCTGCAGCAACCTATCTGGCATTTCATCCTCAGGACAACAATATAATTGCTGTTGGAATGGAAGACTCTACAGTACAGATTTACAATGTCAGAATTGATGAAGTAAGTAGCTCGATGAGACAGTTTCGGGGCCTTATAGTGTTGCAACATAGAATCTACAAAGATGGGACAGTCAGTGTTAAATATTATAGAACATAACCAAAAAGTTAATTATATTCTATGCTCGTTATATTCACTTAATTCTCTCAAAGTCCATTTCCAATTGCAACTTCCGCTAACCTTTTGGAGCATAGAATCTACGAAGACGGGACAATCAGTGTTCAGATTATAGAACTTTTGATAACCAAAAAGTTAATTATACGTTATGTTCTTTATATTCACTTAATTTGCTTAAAAGTCCAAGTTCCAACATCCAAATGGGATCTGAAATTTGTTTCAATAAGCTAGCCATAGCATTAATTTCAGCTTTTAAATAAAAAATGCCTCTTCAAGTATTTAAGAATCAAATTTTGTGGGTATCCCGTATCCAGGCACATATGAGGTAGTCTTTCCAAAGGTATAATATTTTGTTACACCCAGAACATCTTGATAAGGCCTGAATATGCTTGATAAGTTATATTTCACTGCATAATACATGTTTTTGTCCAACCTTGATTTGGGGAATAGGAAAACTAAGCCAATATATGTTCTCATCTTTCCTGGATTTGGGTGAGATATAGGAAAACGAAGCCATTATTCCTCTGCATAGCAGCTGAGCTGCAAATTACGTCTTTGCTTTCCTCTATCTTCTATCTTGTGAGTCCTTTACACTATGTTCTCTAGATGTTATGGTGGACTATTTGAAATTATTAACTTTGCTTAGGAATCATCCTTGAGGAACTGTTACTTTCGTTTTTCACTTTTCAGCAACAGATGAGTGGACGAATGACAGCACACCATGTTTTCTTTGGAATGTATAATATCAAAATTTTGTCATGTCTAAATCTGAATGATGCAATCTAAAATGCCGTTGATTTCCTTGCATATGATTATACCTTTTATATTTGCGTTGAATTTACTGACATCAGAAACTAAGCTGTTTTATCCTGTCAAATGACCTGATTTGTAGGTTAAAACTAAGCTCAAGGGTCATCAGAAACAGATATCAGGGCTTGCATTTTCTCAGAGTTTGAACATATTGGTGTCATCTGGAGCTGATGCCCAGGCAAGTATTTTCCAGCACAGCAACACAGACTTGTTTTTGCCTATCTTCAAGTTATTTATACATTAAGTTCTTATTGTTAATAGTGTAATGGGCAACTTAGATTATCTTTGAGCTGATATAATCTTGATTGCAGCTCTGCATGTGGAGCATTGATGGTTGGGAGAAGAAGAAATCACGATCACTACAGGCACCTCCTGGTCACCAAACTCCTCTGGTTGGAGAGACTAGGGTTCAATTCCACAACAATCAATCTCACCTACTGGTCGTTCATGAAAGTCAAGTTGCTATTTATGATGCTCAACTTGAATGTTTACGTTCGGTTAGTGTCTTTTTATTTTTTCGCGGTTAGTGTCTTTTTATTTTTTCGCGTATACTTGTCCATGGCAGTTATTGAACAATTGTTATTCGTGCAATATCTATGCATATGTTTCTTCAGAAATATGATAAAGCTGAATACTCAAGCCTAACTGATGTTTCTAGGTGCTATGCTGTGGGGAATAATATTTCACTATGAATGAAATTTTTGGATCCTGAAATTTTTGGATCTGCAAATAAACAAACCTAATAGTTCATATTTTTTGGTTTTGTGTCTAGTTTACTTGTCTATCCTAGCAGTCAGGATCTTATATTGCAGTATATATTTCGTGGAACTAGTGCACATCCTAAGCATGCATCAACAATTCCATTCATATATTTAGCATGTGCTAGTGATTTATGCGAACAATACTAATTGCATTTGGCCTTATTTACTTGTAGGATATGTTATTTGGTGAATGTATAGTTTAGTGGATGGAAGTTACGGTATGATAACATTAGTAAATCCATCCTTTGTATTTGTTTTGTGTATTAGGAAGAAAAGAGGAGGATAAATCATATCTGATCTCTTTTAGGTAATGAGATATATACCCCGATTTCACCTCTCAAAACTGAAAAGTTAATGGCTTGGGTTATCCACATTTTTAAAGTCAAGGGAAGTAAACAATTCAAAAAATCTATTGTTTACTTCCCTTGACTTTAAAAATGTAGATAGAGTATTGGGTTATCCATCCTTATCCATCAGAATAAACAGGATAGAGTATTGGAAATGATCATCTAAAGTATGAGAAAGTTCAGATAATTGACTTAGAATTTGGGTCAATAATCTGGATTTTCGATCATCTTACCATACTGATATGATTATGCATTTTTGTACTTGAGAATTGTTGTGATCGGGTAATAATTAAATTGCAGTGGTACCCAAGGGATTCGCTTTCTTCTGCCATTTCAAGTGCTATATACTCGTGTGATGGGCTGTTGATTTTTACTGGATTTTGTGATGGTGCTGTTGGAATCTTTGATTCTGACAGTTTAAGCCTTCGATGCCGGATAGCACCATCTGCATACATATCACCGTCCGTTGCCAGGTACGTGAATTGGAAGAAATTCATATATTGTTGGAAGATATGATGTGTTTACTCTTAATAGTCGCTCACAATCTTGCACTAGTTTTCAGGGGAATCAAGTTTTGTAGTATTTTTTATAGTTCCAAAAAATAAACATGTCCAGATCTCGCCTTATGTTTCATAAATATTATTGGAAAAGTAACCCACACTGCTTAATATAGATCTTGATTCCCTTACCAACTTATTGACATCCAAATTGTGAAAGATTAGTGTTGCAAATCCTGCAGTATGCTATGAGGGCCTGTAAGTTCCTTCTACTTGTGTACTGACATGGTGATCCCTCTTTCTTTTTCTTTTTCTTTTTCTTTTTCTAAATAATTGCAGCAATGGGAATCCATTCCCGGTGGTAATTGCAGCACATCCAACAGATGGCAATCAATTTGCACTTGGCATGAGTGATGGTGCAGTTCATGTGATAGAACCCTCGGATGCGGAGACGAAATGGGGTGGATCATCCTCTCAGGATAATAACAATAATAATAATGGGGGATTACCGTCTATACCTTCAAGTTCTGCATTGAACACTCAGCCATCAGAAACCCCATCTAGGTGACCACACTTCATCAAATCAGTAATACAAAGAAAACAAAAACAAACATCTTTCTTTCTTTCTTTCTTTTTACCTTAGGCATACTAATGTAAAGTCTCTTGGTGCTGATCTTATTTCTTCTTTTGAGAGGACAGTGTTGTTGATTGACCACCTACCTACAGGGTAGCTCCATTCTTCCCGAGTTTCCCTTTTTCTCTTTCTTTTTTTTTCCTTTTCAGTCTGGTTATTTTTTCATATTAAATTTATTTTTATGAATGCCATTTCATATTTAGTCACTTATCAGATGTTTGTGGTCAAATTATTATTGTGGCTAAGTGGGAAAGGCAACGGATTATTTAATCTGCAGGTTGAAACGCGATGGATTATTACAAATTAATTAATGATAAATATGCACTTATCTTGTTAAATGAATTGAATTCTACTATACAATGCATCGCATTCTTCAGTAAAATTATTAAGTGATTACTGCATAAATAAAATTAACACATTTATTCAACTGTGCAGTGCATTTCATTTTACTATGAAGTGATTTGGAGATAATGAGTGAATACAAAGCATGCCTAATTCAAAATGGACACTTAGTTTTGATTCAAATATGTTGGAGTTTGTCTTGGTTACCATATGATTAATATTAAATACTGATTTCCTGATTATTTCTTACTTGCTCTGATTCTCCATCGAATGGTGGATTTGAGGAGATTGTTTCTAGCTTCAACTCTAATTTGAATAGCCAATTTAAGGAGAATGGCAGGTTTGGGAGGTGAGAAAATCGAAATGAATTTTTGTGACTTAGTATTGCCAGGTATATTATTAATCTTATCAGAATTAGAAGTTACAGTTTGTCAAATTATATCTAAATAATATATCATAATAAAATTGATAATATGCACAAATTATGTTAATCAAATTATTTTTTTTATCTATACCTATTATATAAGTATGTATATTTTTTTCAAATTATTTGTTTCCTGTTTGTCCCTATTAAATATTTAATTAATTCTAATGATAATAATGTGATTCTATATCTATAATATAATTCATATTTAATTTATTTTAATATTATTCCACTAGAATTGTAGTTATCTATATTTATAATTGTAATATAATATAATGTATGCTTTATTTGTTTGGTACATTCTTTAGTATTAGAAAAATCTAATTATAATATAATATAATATATAACTTTTGAATTTGTACATCCAGGACAATTTTGCAAAGTTAGAATTTATTATTTCACACCTTATATTATTTGAAATATATAGAATAATTATCTCGAAAAAGTATGTCAAAATTAAAGATAATAAATGACTAATTCTTTTAGTCAATATAGATCAAAATATTATGATCCAAGTGAACAACGAAAAGTTCTCAGTTGAAATAACTAAATGGAACAAACTGAAATAAAAAAAAAAAAAACGAAAGAAATATTTAGAAAATGACGAAGCCAATTAAGGTGGAAGAATATATAAAATTTATTGTAAGGTTTCACTGAGTGCAAAAAAAAAAAAAGTAAATATCACAATGAAAAGTAATATAAAAATTATATTAAAATTTCAAATATCTCATAAACAAGAAAAGAAAATGTGTTGAAATTTGAATTACGTTAATTTGATATTTAATAAAATAAAAAAAGATCCAAATCAATTAAGGTCAAATAGCAAAAGATTAACTTTTACAAATTTTAGATTAACAAAGTAAATTATTTAGACATATGAATATGTGATTATTTTGTATCAATTTTTACTCTTTCTAATTATTTTAATTTTTATTAAATTCATTGACTACTTCTACAATTCCATTAAATAGTATTTTTAAAATAATATTACATATTATATATATAATTTCTCTTTTTTTAGGTATATTATATATAACTTTAGTTATGATAAACGCATACAAGTACATCAATTATTTGATTAAATGAATTAGTTATTTTTTTATATACTAATTTAGATCGACAAATGTCATGCTGTTAATATGTATTTATATAAATAAATTATTAAAATATTTAAAAGTTATATTATTTACGATTCAATCTTTTTAAAACAATGGAAGTTTTTACATGTGTGGCACGTAATCTCAACTAATACTTATAAATAAAGGACTGCTGTTCTCTAAATAATTATCTGAGAAAGAATAAAATAGAAAGTCAATATTTTTGAAAGATATAATTGCTGCAATGTTCGAGAATCACTGAATCCACATACCAAAGTCCCAAAGTAGTTTCCTCTTACAGTGGATCACAAAATTGATATTTCATGGAGAAAAGAAATATTTTTCAGACGTCACCTAATCCCCTCAAAAAGAAAAAGAAAAAGAAAAGACGGGTAATAATCAGAAATGAGCTGTGCTATATATCCATGAACAATGAGGAGAACACCATGATTTTGATAAAGATAAATTCCACTCCTATATGAAACTTCTTCAACTGAGACAAATTTACTCCTCAAGAATCCGTTTCGACTTCAAAACCTTCTCCTCAGATGCCAAGAAATGGAACTCAAATCCGAACCCAAACCTCATAATAACGCACCCAACTCTTCTTCTCATAGAAACATGCAATTCCATGTCGCAAGCAAAGCAAATCCATGCGCACATGACGCGCACCGGCGTCCTGTTCCATCTCTTTCCAATCAGCAGGCTCCTATCCTTTGTTGCATTAGATGGTAACGGAGATTTCCAATACGCAAATGCTCTTTTCTCTCAAATAACGGAGCCCAATGTGTATATCTGGAATACAATCATAAGGGGCTGCGTGAAAAAAGGATTCTTTAAGATGGGATTCTTTTATTTTGTTAGAATGGTTAGAGAACGCGTGGAGATGGACAGACGAAGCTATGTGTTTGGGCTAAAGGCTTCTGTGGGTTCAGGGGATTTGAGAGTAGGTGAGTGTGTGTTTTGTAGAATTTGGAAGGTTGGCTTTGCAGAGGATGTTGTTGTGCGGAACGGTTTGATTCACTTCTACTGCGAGAGTGGCGAACTGAGCTGCGCGAATCGAGTATTTCGCGAGAATGAGATGAGGGATGTGGTTTCTTGGACTAGTATCATTGATGGGAATGTGAAAAATGGGATGGCCGATGAAGCACTCAAGGTGTTCGACGAAATGTGTGAAAGTTGTGTGGAGCCTAATGATGTTACAATGGTGGCCGTTTTTTCTGCCTGCGGTCAGAAGGGAGATTTGAGGTCTGCAGATAGGGTTTATGAGCTCTCAGACAAGAGAGGAGTTAGATGTAGTTTGAACACAATGAATGCCATGCTGGATATGTATGTCAAGTGTGGAGGTGTTGACCAGGCTAAGGAGATCTTTGACCAGATGAAGGTGAAGGATGTTTTCTCATGGACTAGCATGATAAATGGCCACGCCAAAAACGGGGAAGTTGAATTGGCGCGACAACTATTCAATGAGATGCCAGAAAGGAATGTGGTTTCTTGGACTGCAATGATAGGAGGCTACTCTCAAAACAATAGACCAATGGAAGCTTTAAAGTTGTTTCATGAAATGGAGAGTGAGGGCTTTGTTCCCATGGAGAGCACTTTGGTGTCTGTTCTCTCAGCCTGTGCTCAGTCCGGTTATATGGACGTAGGCCAACGAGTTCACCATCACTACTTTAAGCTAAAGCGAATTCCTCTTACTACTATACTAGGTAATGCATTTGTTGATATGTATGCCAAATGTGGGAGTATTGATATGTCCAGAAAGATATTTGATGAAATGAAGGAGAAAGATTTGGTGTCCTATAATTCCATGCTTGTGGCATATGCATCACATGGTCACGCAGATAAGGCCCTTAGCTTATTTGAAAACATAAAACAACTTGGATTCAAGCCTGATAACATCACATTTGTGGGTATTTTATCAACTTGTGCTCATGGTGGGTTAGTCGAGAAAGGTTGGGCTTATTTCAGGGATATGGAGTCATTTGGATTAAGTCCTGCAATGGAACATTATGCGTGTATGATTGATTTGCTTGGGAGAGTGGGGCTGTTGGAAGAAGCTCATGAGTTGATAAAATCAATGCCAATGGAGGCAGATGAAGCTATATGGGGCGCGCTTCTTAATGGCTGTAGAATGCATGCGCATATTGAGTTGGGGAAACTTGCTGCGGAGAAGCTTATGATTTTGGATCCGAAAGATAGTGGAACCTATGTGCTTCTGGCTGGTTTATGTGCCGATCAGAAGAAATGGGTCGATGTGAGGATGGCTCGAAGTATGATGAGAGACAAAGGTGTCAAGAAGACCCCTGGATGTAGTTTGATAGAGGTGGAGGGCAAGTTTCATGAGTTTCTTGCAGCAGATGAATTCCATCCTCAGTCTGAAGCCATATACAGAGTCCTAGCAGAGATTTTGTTGTCCCCAAAGTTGGATCATTGTACATTAGATGGTTACGAGATTATTGACACATTTTTGTAGACAGAATCTACCAAATTGAACCTTTGCATTATTGGTTGCATAACATCATTGATGATTCATGTTAGAAGAAGATTCTGTCGGTGTATATTATTGATAGAATTGCCTGTTCAAAACATCTTGTTGATTGCTAATGATTTGAACACGCTTATACGAAACATCTAGTTTCCATTGAACTGTTCCAGCTGCAACTTCACAAAAGCTAGTAGTGGATTACAAAACCAACCCTATTGATTTCTCTAGCAAAATATGACGATGAGACCATTGATACCAAATTTAAACTACTAAAACTATAGAAGCCTATCGAAACTACATATCCTGGCTAAAGATTGTGCCTAACCTAAATCAACTGCTGCTAGTATCTTACTGAAAATAAGCTCCACAGGAATACAAGTCTTTTTCAGTGACGATTTTCCTTTATCCAGTTGCTTCCTATTCTTCTGCAACTTCGCACCAGATTTCCCTTTCTTGAGCAGAGCTTTTTCTCTGATTGGAAACATCGACCCAACCTTTTTACTGGCTGGCCTAGCCTCCGCATTCTTTGGAATTGAAGCAGAAAGTGAGCTCGAAACGTAGCAAACGGGAGTTCTCTTAGAAGTTCTCCAAACAAGCTGGTCAAATCTACTCCTTCGATCGTCACTCTCCTCTGAGAGGAGCTCGGTTTCAGAGGCGTCTCTTACTTTACCAACATCTAGTGGATATCCCAAGACTGCTATACCATGTGATTCACTTCTCAGACTAACAAATGGGACGTCTCTTGCTTGAGGGCTTGCAACAACAGCCAACTGAACATCCACCAGCGCCACATCCTGTTTTTCTGGATTCAAGAAGTTACAATTACTTGCAAATGGAGATTGGTGGAGCTTCTCAACCTCCAAATCCAAGTTTTCCCCTGTTTTTACTTCAAATACATCTCTCTTGTGATCCTTGGCATTGAAAGTTTGCTGGATGTTATGAGATTTAAGCCCCCCTATCACTTTCAACTTTTTACTCCTCCCTGCAATCAGAAGCAACAGCGATGAGAACTCCCTGCTGAAAGTCGAAGAAAATAGCATAGGATGTGAATGGAAAGAAGGCAAATCTTCCTACTTGAAGGCTGAGATGCTGGGCAACTGTCTGAGTTGGAAGCGGAAGAATCGCATCCAGCTGCAGCTGAACTAGGCTTCAAAGAACCCTCATCCACCATCGACAGCAATGGTGGGAACTTTAGTGATTCGGGCTTCTCCAAGATGTTGTTGGCCTTTTCCACTGAGTAAGTAGTCCTGGTTTTCTTTGCTCCACCAGTCACGGTTTCCCACCCCTCACCTATGTAGTAGCAGTCACTTTTAGAGCAAGGATAGGAATGAAAAATCAAAATATTACAATGCTTGCATCCAAAATCCATATATATAGTTTGGTTAAAAATGATTATGTGAAGAAACCCTTGAAGAAAACAAAACCTACAAAGTAAGAGTGCTTCGTGATGAAGCATTAGATGAGCAGCATGAAATTCAACCTCTTCTGAGACAGATATAAAATACTAGTATGGCGGTGCTTTGCTTACCCTGTTCTAGTACCTCAAATTCCGAGTTACCAGCGATTGCATTTTCTCGTTTCGTGGTTACCTTGTTCCTTTTGCATTTCCGTACCCTGCCATTTGGTGAAACAGTGGTAATCAATTTCACAAAATTGGATTTCAAATAAGAATCACGAAATTGGAAAATGACAGGACCCGATTAACTTTTCTAGAAAAGGTAAGGGGGTTCATTCTTACACCAGTGTCTGTGTCTAAAGAGAAAATACTTTTGGCATATTCACGGTTCCTCAACCAACAAGGCTAACAAAACCCAACACAGATAACTGGACACAATGAATCACATCCACACCAGAGAGAGAGCGAGAGAGCATACTGAGAAAAATCGAGCGCGCAACGACGATGTGTTGAGGGGGAAAGTGATAATTTAGCTGGGCTGTGCAAATATAGCATGCTCTCTTCCATTTTCTGCCTGGGATCTTATCCTTATCTGTATATGGAGATGGAGATGTATATATGTGTGTGTGTGTGTAGCCCGTTTGAGTTTGTGTTCTCCGGATATTGTTGCAGAGAGAGATAGTTGTTCGCCGTTGTACGGGACCTTTGTTTTTGTGTGTCTCTGTTTGTCTTATCCGTTCTTTATTTTTTTTATATATTGTTTTTCTTTTCAATTATTTGTTGCGTTCTTTTTTAAGAAAATTATTTTCTTTTTTTCAACGCGCTGTTAATATGTTATCATTTCGCCTTATATTACTGATTGTGAAATCTAAACCACTACTGTAAATGAATATTTTAAAAGTTTTGCAATGCTACTGAGATTAGATAAATAGCTGTTATTCTAATAAAATAATAAATAAACAGTTGATTAAATTACCGCATATTTTTTTTTGAAATATTTATTACCGCCCACTGTTGAGAAATTCTTTTTTTAGAGAAGAAAGTTGAGAATAATTAATAGTGTGAAGTGCAAAACCTTCAGGTTTAGGGTTTAAGATTCTCCTCCTCTAATGGCAGCTGCTATCAGACTTCTGCTCCGCAGAACGACGTCCTCAGTCCTCTGCCACTCACCCGCACCGTGTCGTTTCAATCATCCTCTCCTAAAAATTCTTCATCCTTTCGTTTCCCAGCAAACAAATCATAATTCCAGAGGCTTCTCCACTGAGGCATCGGATTCCATCACTCAGGACTTGAACTCTTCCGTCGCCGCCGCTTTGAATCTCGACAACCGTGTTCCCACCACCGTTATCACCGGTTTCCTCGGCTCCGGAAAGGTGCGGAATCAAGTTTTTACACGTGCTTTTTCCTTCTACTTCTGCTTTATTTGAATATTTGTTGCTATGAGGCAATTGGGTAGAGTAGTTTTTGTTGAATGGTGGTGTTATGGGACAAAATGGAAGTGGAATTCGCGTGCCTTTGCTTCTTCTTACATTTACTACTGACCCGATAAAAAGTTTGCGCTTTG
>AYJT01039337.1:0-11416 GCA_001278415.1 Ocimum tenuiflorum
TCGTCCACGTGCACCATCGGAGTAATCTGTTGATACTTGATATGGTTCTCATTCCCTAAAAACCGAACATAAACATAAGGTCAAAGCCTCATTTGCATGATAAACTATTCGAAAAATTTCAATTAAATGACAAACTGTGTGGATTTCGTTCAGTTATATGACAAATTATTTTCTCCAGCACCGGAAAGTTGGCCGTGCACTGTCGAACTTCCATGTCACAAGATTACTAAAACAAAAGATGACTAAAACCTAAAAATTGAACAGTCCGATAGTACACAATCAGCTTTCCATTGCAGGAGAAGACAATAGGTCATATAATTAAACAAAAGCATACGGTTTGTCATGTAGTTGAAATTTTTCGGACATATAAGAGAAAAACTCACCAAGAAACAACGCCAAAGCCGACCAAACAGATCCCGGCAAGTTAGGACAAACAAAGGGGCCATGAATGAAGCTCGGGACCACAATAACAAGGTCTAAACAATGCTTGTCTGCAAATTCAAGAGCAGCCCTTTCAGTCGCAGTCTTTGAAATGCAGTAAGAGGCGCCGGTGAACCCTATTTTTCGGGCAAAATCGACATCACTCCATACATCCTCATCCAACACATCTGGAAGCTTCTCCTTCACTGCCACTGTTGAAATACTGGACGTGTAGATAACTTTTTTCACTGTTTTCGAGTCGAGGCAGGCTTTGAGGATGCCTAGAGTCGCATCGACGCATTTCTGGGTGAGTTTTTCGGCAGTTTCGGTGGATTGGAAGTCTATGGGGTGAGCAACATGGAACACTCCCACACAGCCTTCAATGGCTGGTTGAAAGCTGTCTGGATTTTCAAATTCTGCATTGAAAATGTGGAGTCTTTCTTTTGCACCAGGGAGGTCTGTTAGGAAGCTGAGGTCTTTCTTCACGCCTGAAATTTGCATCACAATTCTTACATTTTTATCAGCTTTTTTTTATGTTTATATAATGCATATATGTGATGATCATACACTCATTTCATGTACCGATCAAATTAATTTGGTCGGGACGTTTTGGTTGATTTCAACCAAGCCGGTGAACACCCCCAGACACAAAGTTGAGGATGTAAGAATGAATAGAAAGAGAAAAAAAGGGCGGGGGTAGCAGCTAAGGCACTCAAAATCCCCAGTTACAGGTTGTGTTATATTGTTTGAATTATTGTATCAATCAAGAGAGATTAATTATGCTAGAATCTTTCTTTATTAGGCACGTGATTTCTCTTCATTGATTTGTACACTTGTCAAAAATCCAAGCAATGTAACACAATATGTAACACCATTGTGTAACAGGAATCCGGACCGCAGCTAAGGTGAGAGATATGTATGCATGTACAGTGACAGACCCAAAAATTTTTCGTTAGGGGGCTAAACTCTTTATAAAACGTAAATCTGACGACACCATCATATTTTCCAACTCATTTATTTTTCTTCCTTCAATTTGGAATAGGTACCAATGGTTTCTTTACATTTTCTTTTCTTTTTCTTCTTTCGTCTTTGACACTAAAGCTACCCTCCTCTTCATTTTCTATGATTTTTTAGAACTCTTCTTCATTTATTGTGATCTTTTTAGAAACGACAAGAAAACTGACGTATAAAGATTCGATAATCTTAACATGAAAATACGCTAATTTTCCGATCTAGGGGGCTGAAGCACCCCCCATCTTGTACACGTGTGTGTGTGTGTATGTATGTATGTATACCAGAGCGTTGAGGGCGAACGGTGGTGTTGACGGAGTAGCCATGTTGAAGAAGCTTCTTGATCAGCCATGATCCTACAAATCCTGTGCCTCCACTTACACACACTTTCCCCTTCTCCATATCTATTTCTCTCTGGTTTTAAACAATTTCTCTTAATCATATTTACCACCATATTCCATTTCTTAATCTCTTATATTATTTTCCACACGTGTGTAGGTGGCCGATTTTCTTTTAGATTTCTTGGAACACGTGTGGTTTGGTAACCTCTATTTGGCATTACTATTTCCCAGCGGCGGAGGCTAGGCGGCTCCAACCCCTAAACAAAAAAATTTCATGGTTTTGAATAATATAAATCGAGAATTTTGTGAATTAGCCACCTATCAATTGCTAGAGTATATGTAATTTCATTACAAAAATAATAAAATAATATATTTTAATGAAAAAAAATGTTTATTAATATTTAAATTAAATGATATACAATAAAAGTACGATATTGTCACTTCTTTCTCTCTCGTTTAATAGAGAAATAAAAGTGCTATTCTATAACATATATATACAACTTTAACATATATTTTGAAACGAAAGTCTCATTTAAATTCATTATTTTGTACAGCCATGTGAGTTATGTGGATAGAAGGAATTTCTATATATGAAATTAAGTTATTAGACTGTTGAATATATACTATATGTTTGACAACAAGATAGCTTAATATATTTTTTTTTAGGATACCAAACTCCCTACTACCATACGTTAATTCTATAATTTATAGGGTTGACATCCTCACACTTGACGTGATGAGAATTGAGAGGGGTAGTATCTAGATATGGGGAAAAATACAGAAATACCATAGATATAGTATCGAAAAAATATTAAAATTATCGTAATTTTTGGTATGGTGTGATGTTGTACCGTGAAATTTCGATACGGCATGGTATGACGTTTGCGATATTGATGATATACCGTACTGAACATATTAAAATTATTTTATTAATTTAAAATATATCCTAAATATTTATATTTGTTTATGTTTTTTTCTAAAAAAAACTTCACTTTTTTAAAAGAGATTCTCTCCAAAAATACTTTCAAAATTCATCTATGTTTTTTTCTCTTAAAAAAAAAACAACCAAACAACTTTTCAATACATTACGGTATACCAAAAAAATTGGTGCGACAACGATATAAAAATAATGCATATCGAAATTTCGGTATATCGAAAAAATTGGTACAGTAATGGTATCGATTTTTCTCATACCGTTCAGTACGATACGGTATATGGTATCGACAAAAGACCCCAGCAAACCGTACCGACCCAACCCTAGTACTATCGTCCATGATAAGTCGAAAAAAGTTCTTTTGTTGTGCACAACATGGTGTTGTGTTCAGCATCCCACATCCTACCTTTAAAAACAACAAAGAGAAAAGGGATAAAGTAAAAATATTTGATAAAGGGTGGGAATCTACACCATCACTTGGCACAGTAGAAGATCTTAATCCCGACCATCACTTGGCACAGTAGAGAATCTTAGTCCCGAAAGAAAACTGACTCGTAGAAAGGTGGCAATCACTGTATTTTTGTAGGTGGGGTGGTCATGTTACATCTACCGTACAATTGAATTGACTATATGATGCTTCTTCATCAAATCTATATCACTTCTTTTTCAAACTAGAGTGTGCGGCTTCAATTGAAAGTAATAATTACCTTTAATTACTAGCCAACTTTCTTTAATTCTTTCCTTCGATTTGGTCAGACGTCTTAATCCCTCGGCCGCATGGGTGGATCTACATCACTACATGCAACAAAGTCATATACGTGTAAATGATCTGAGCTACTCGGATCTCGACTTGATAAAAATTCGTTCGAGCTCATTTAGAAAAGCTTGTTAACTAAATGAGTCAAACTTGATCTTTGTAGTATTCGACTCGTAAGCTCGTTAACCAAAAATAGTAAGAAATATGAAATTATTAATTTTGTAAGATTTATATTTTTATTCTTTAGATAGTTATAAGTATAAATAAGTCTTTAAATTAACTTTGTTATTTACAAAAAAAGATTAAATTTGAGCAGTTTAATATTTTTGTGCTTAAATTGATTTATTTTTAAATAATAATAATTATTATTTAAATTTAAATCTATATTTAGAAAGTTCATTAAGGCTCGATTAAAGTTCGATTAAGTTCGTAAACATCCAAGTACTCGATAATAAAACTCGATTCTCGACTCGAAACTAAATGGGTTAAACTTGAACACACCACTACTCGACTCGACTCGACTCGATTCGATTACACCCCTAAGCATAGAGGCTTAAAATGTAATTTTTTATATTTTTATAGTCTATATGGCGTATTTTTTTATTTTAGCTCCTTCGAAGAGAAAAAGAGATAGAATAGAAAATTTCTTTTACATATACAATTCAACTACTCCCACCCAATAAAAAATTCTAAATCCACCCCTGTCCTTGGGGAGAAAGTGCGGTTGAGATCTGCTTTTATACAGTGATGTTACATATTATGTTACACTCTTCAAATGTTTGGCACGTGGATTCTTTAACATTTTCATTTTTTTATTTTTGACCGCAGGTATTTTTTGTATTTTTTACAGCAAAAAATGTTTCATATTCACGTGTACAAATTATGGCAATAATATTTCAGTCCAATAATCGCATTTAAGTCTCTTGCGCCTAGTGTCCACTTTCTCTTCAGTCCTCGAAAAATTCTGTAATTTTATTTATATATGTGAATATGCGATGTTGTGCGTAAAAGAAAATTATTTGTAATCAGTTATATGTGTAAATCGTGATATTTTATGGAGCTCCGCCGATGCTTTCTCCGATCTGAGCAAGAAGACGCCGCCGCCGCCGACATCGGCGCTGGGGAAGCGGTGGACGGAGGAGTATTACGACGTCTGTTTGGGAGGCGATCACGGTGGTGCTGCTGCCGTCGCCTTCGGGAGGATACGGTATTGTGATTGATATGGTTCATATATATATATAGGGTTTTGCACAATTTTTTACATTTTTATTTTTCTTTATTTTTATTTTTTCTAATTTTACTAAAACATACAAAATAATATTTGTTTTAATTTTTCAAAAATATTAATGTTTATATAATATAATTTTTATTTTGATTAAAATACATATAACAATTTGAATAAATTATTACATTGCATTAAAGTTATAATAAAATTATTAAAAGTAAAAGCCAAAGTCAAAAACTTAATTATCATATACACAATATAAAATCGAAATCTCTATCCATTTTTAAAATCGAATATTTTGTTATAAAAGGAGTAAAAAAATATCTGCAGAAAAAAAAAAAGAAAATAAAAATGTGAAAAAATCCGTGCCAGTGACCACGTCAGTGCAAATTAATGTTGTTCGATCACTTGGATAAAATTACATAATACAATCATACTTTATAATATATTTATATAACAAAAAAAATTAAATAAAATTACATAATTTTTTATATATAGTTAGATATATTCGCATATTTTTCCTCTTAACATGATCACCTCTTTCCTTTTCATTGATTTAACCCAACCAGATTAGCAAGTTATTATTACTTTTTTAGATATGAATTTCACATTTTTAGTTAATAATCCATAATTAGCTTCATGATTTCTTAATTTGTAAAAACTTGTGTTAAACTGTCTAAATGATTTAGAAGAACTTAAATAACTCATTTTCTCAAACTCATACTCACCTTAAACCCTAAACTCAAATTCATAAACATTGTTATGATTATCCAAGTTATTATAAACGTTATTCTTATAACATAATAACAAAGTAACCTCTGCCAAGGCGAGCAAGAACCCAAGAAAACTGAAAATCGAATTCTTGATTGTTTTAGTTAGATTATTTTGTGTTTCTTGTTAAGTTCAGTTGCTTTTTAAAATGGAAATAACCGGAATTTTTGTATATATAAATATATAATTGTCTTTTTTAATATCTATTAATTAGTAGTATTCTCTTCGTTAGTTTTTGCAAGTGACTAAATTTGATTTTTAATTGGTTTGTGTTGGTTTCTTTTTAGTTAGATTTATGTTTAATTATGTTGCTTAAATTAGTTTATGTTGGATTTGTTTAGCTGATGCTGGTTTATTATTATTTATTTTATTTTATATTTCCACCAAAAAATGGAATTACTAAATAAAAATTACTGATTGATTATATTACATGATCGATTCGGTAACAATTTCAGTTATTTCGATTCGATTGCTACCTCTCAAAATTTACTGAAATAACCGACCGAATGCTCACTCCTAATATCCGGAAAGAGGTGCTCACAAGATATGTCATATAAAATGTTCTTTCTCATGTACATACAACTTTCTTCATTTTCAGGTACATCATAACAATCCCTGATTTATTGAATATATTACAGAATATAACACCACAAATATAGCCATAATAATCAAAGAAAACCCTTGTTCTTGCAACATTCAATTGCCTCATCATACATTTCCTCAAGCCCATATTTATACCTGAAACCACTCTCCAACAATTTATTTGATGAAATTCTTCTGCTTTCAATTGATTTATCCAATAAAGACCTGCAACAAATCAACCATACTTCCCACTTGAACTTCTTCATCCAAATAAAACACACACAAACACAAAGAATATCTCTGTATCTTACTCTGGATTCAGCATTTCAAACTGTGGATACCTCCTCTTCAAAAACTCGCACAAATCATCAAACTTGACCTCAACAGCATTGCAAATGTACCTCCCTTTTGCTTCAGGCAACTCAAACAGGTGTATATGTGCACTAGCTACGTCGTCCACGTGCACCATCGGAGTAATCTGTTTATACTTGATATGCTTCTCATTCCCTGAAAACAAAAATAAACCTAAGGCCAAACTCTCGAGAACATGATAAACTATTTGAAAATTATTTTCAGTTATATGAGAAACTATATGGGTTTTATTCAATTATGTGCCAGGCTGTTTTCTGCTGCAACAGAAAACTGACTGTAAACTATAGTGCGGCACCGGAAAGGTAACTAAAACCTAAAATTGAACCATAAGACAAATATTTACCAAGAAACAACGCCAGAGAGGACAAAATTGATCCCGGCAGATTAGGGCAAAGAAACGGCCCATGAATCCAGCTCGGTATAACTGTAACAAGGTCTAAACCATGCTTGTCTGCAAATTCAAGAGCAGCCCTTTCAGTCAGGGTCTTTGAAATGCAGTAAGAGGCGCCGGTGACCTCTAATTTTCGGACAAAATCGACATCACTCCACACATCCTCGTCTGATACATCTGGAACTTTCTCCTTGCCTATCACTGTTGAAACACTGGACGTGTAGACAACTCTTTTCACTGTTTTTGAGTTGAGGCAAGCTTTGAGGATGCCTAGAGTTGCATCGACGCATTTTTGGGACAGTTCTTCAGCAGTTTCGGTGGATTGGAAGTCTATGGGGTGAGCAACATGGAACACTCCCACACAGCCTTCAATGGCTGGTTGAAAGCTGTCTGGATTTTCAAATTCTGCATTGAAAATGTGGAGTTTGTCTTTTGCACCAGGGAGGTCTGTTAGGAAGCTGAGATCTTTCTTCATGCCTGAAAGTTGCATCAGAATATTTATTATATAATTTTTTCAGCTTTACTTTGTCCAAATCTTTGAACCATGTTCATGATTTTGGTCTTATTAAATGAACATGTTTCCACCCAAAAACCATCACCATAATGCAGTTCAATGTAAGTAATACATTGGATACCATTTGCTCCAAGTTGCATTCTTGATTTATGCAGAATAAAATAGGAGTGGAAAAGGGTCAAAACACTGCTAAAATTTGAGAATGACATAACTAGATAGACTCAACCCTTCCCTATTTCTTATTGTAAGTCTTTGTATAGGAACAATGTTGGCAGTTAAATGAACCATCACCCTTTTTGAGTGGCAGAATATGCTCATTTAATATTCTTCTAGAAATTAAAATGTATTTTATTATTTTTAAATAATGCATACATGTATTTTGACGGCAAGACGTGGATTCACGATGTGTTAAAAACCAAATTCAAGGAGTAGTATATATTATTTTTACATATAACCTAAAAATAAAAAAATACTGTTAAAATCCCTATAAAATCGGATTCGTCCCCACATACAAGTTCTGATTTTATATTTATTGAAAAATACACTCCGGATCCCCTATTACGCAATAGTGTTACACTACATGGATTCTAGACATACGTATGTATTATTTAAGGGTGATAAATTAAGACAAACTCCTTCCTTATTATGAACATGTTTGATTTCAATTGTTGTACACATATCAAGTATCCAAACAATGTAACTAACATGAGATTCAAACGGTTAAAAATAACCATAATATAACTCCTGGGGTTCGATGGACCCACCTTGCCCAAGGGCGGGTCCGCCCCTGATCAACACGATTATGTGAGTACCGTGGACAGTGTACAGAACTATAGCATAGAATTTCCTCGTTCCGCAGATGAAATTTTGGGGGAAATGAATAATTTCAATAATTCAGATACAAGACCATCAAAACTTTCAATCCCATTCAAAAAGTAAACAAATATCAAAACACATACACAAGCTCACAAAGTGGAGATAAAATTGAGGATGAGTAGAAAGAGGGAAAAATAGGAAAATTACCAGAGCGTTGAGGGCGAACGGTGGTGTTGACGGAGTAGCCATGTTGAAGAAGCTTCTTGATCAGCCATGATCCTACAAATCCTGTTCCACCAGTCACACACACTTTCCCCTTCTCCATCTCTCTCTCTCTCTCTTTAGTTTCAAACAATTTTAATTTGCTTTCATCGTGTTTACTTTACCACCATATTCCATTTCTTTCTCTTCTGGATTTTTCCCGGCACGTGTGTAGTTGGTGAATTTCTTTCGGATTTTTTTGGAACACGTGTAATCCGGGGAAATCGGGCTTATATGTTAGTGGGAAATTTTTGGGGTCCAGTACTACCAATAACTTAGCTTATAATAATTGATGAGATTGAGAGGGAATTCTTTAACTCTATGCTAATATGGAGAAAACCTGGTAGAAAGGAGGCACGTATTGGTACGGGTTGCAAATCAACTAAACTATTCGTGAGTTATTCGGATCTCGACTCGCTGAAAGCTCGTTCGAGCTCGTCTTGTGAAACTCCTTAATTGAAAACGCCAGATTTGATCATTGTTGCATTCAACTCATAAGCTCGTCAGCAAACTTGTTAACCAAAAATGTAAGAAATATAAAATTATTAATTTTTTAAAAACTTACATTTTGTTGGTAGTGATAAATATAATAATTTTTTTACTTTGTTATGTGAAGAAATAGTAAACTTGTGTAAATATAATATTAATCATTTATTTTTAAAAGAAAATAATTATTATTTAAATTTAAAATTATATCCAAAATTTTTCTTAGAAAGTTGATTAAAACCTAATTAAGTTCGTAAACATCTAAGTATTCGATAATAAAATTCGACACTCGAGTCAATAATAGACGAGTTAAAATTGAATACGGAAGTACTCCATTCACCTTGTTTCGATTACACTCTCACACCCTTGCTTACGAAGGTTCGTGGTCACGTTACATCTTTTGAAGAATTAAATTGAGCTTGTGCTCTCATCGAATGTAGATATGTGGCCTCAATTTAAAGTAATAATTACCTTTTATTACTCAGCTACTTCTTTTATTTCTTTCCTTCGATTTGGTGGGACGTCTTAATCCCCCAGCGGACAGTGAGACCCTAATAAAGTTGATATATAATTTTTATTTTCTATAAATTACACTCTGTGTTCTTAAAATTAATATATATAATATAATAAACAATGCATGTCCATCAAATAAATCTGTTATCGACATATAGATAGGCCGGCCTCACGGAAAATAATAATAATTAGAAAAAAAAACATATTTTATTTATGCCTGAATTAATATCAATCTATAGCAGTTTGAAATAACATTCTAGCTCTATTATAAAAATAAAAAAAAAAAAAGAAATTACATTCTAGCTCTCAGATTCTTCCTCAGAATTTTGCCAGAGGGGGCTTTTGGAATATTGTCAATAAAAAATACACTTTTGATCCGCTTGTACGACACCACCTGCATCACAAAAGCGAAAAAATAAAATAAAAATTCAATATTTACGTACATTTACAAATACGAATAATTTCATATTCATCTTATGTTACAAATACGGATTAACTTCTTGTGTAAGACTTTTCACTTTCAATTAATATTCCCTTTTCTTGAATTAATACGATTTTATAGTAGAAGGTTTGAAGTGGTGGGTAGGTACCTGGTTCGCGATGTATTTCTTGATTTCTAGCTCGGAAATATTCGAACCATTTTCTCTGACAACAAATGCGACGGGAACTTCTCCAGCAGCCTCATCGGCCATACTGTGGGATTTCAGATTTATTAAGCCACAAAATTGGACATTGTTGTGGTTTTTTAATATTGATAAAAATATGGATAAATCACACGTATAAATATGCTAGTTCAGGTTCTCTTGTAGTTGAAGAAAGAAAAGTAGCAAAATGTAATTCGTCTGAATTTATAATTAAAAAGTGCAACATGATATTGCGGTGAAGGACCCAGCTGTGATTAATATCTATTGCTGGAAACCAAATCCAAACAAAAAATTGTTTTTCAGATGGTCCAACAAGTTGGACATATTTAAAAATCATATTAAAAAATTGATCTCTCGTTCTGTGATCAAAATTAATTCTATTTTTAATTAATCACAACTCTCCCAATATAAATTAAAATTTTTTCATTCTCTTTAATTTATGATGAATTGTGCTCATATTTACTTTTAAAACATGAATAAAAATGTCAAAAATAAGGTGCTTTTGATATTCTCAGTTACAGTTTATTGCACCTCAACTAGCATTTATAATATGTCAATTAGATGGTATTACGCACAATTTGGTATTACATACTTTTTTAATTAAATTTAATTTTAAAGATTTATGCTCAATTTAAATTTTAAATAATTTTGAACAAATTGCATGTATAGACCTAATAGTAGAATATCCCCAATTCAACGATATTGTTGCAAAAGAAGTTGTTAAGATCCCCTGTTACACACATTGTGTTACAATACTAAGATGATTGACGCTTATACTGATTGATAGATATAAGTCATAGTCTTAATACAAAAAATTTTATCATGATTTTTATCTCCATTAATCAGTACACGTAGCATGGTAACAATATTGTATAACAGGGGATCTCAATCGCAAAAGAATAAGGTAAGAGAGTAGGGATGAACTCACGGCACAACAGCAGCATCAGATATGGAGGGATGAGCTATGAGCAGAGCTTCAAGTTCAGCAGGAGCAACATGAAATCCTTTGTATTTGATCAATTCCTTCAACCTCTCCACAATGAACACTTCGCCGTCATCGTCCACGTACCCTATATCGCCCGTGTGCAGCCACCCCTCCTCGTCGATCGTCCTCTTCGTCGCCTCCGGATCCTTATAATAACCTTTTCCAACATTCATATATAAAATTCAACTAATTAGTTAGAGAAACAAATTGAAACATACTTAACCTCAGGATTTGGATCCCCTGCTATGCAATCTCCACCCTTCAAGTTTTATTTAAAAAAAAACAACAAAATGTGATGGAGAGAGATGAAGGTCGCATAGCAGCGGATCCAAATCCTTAACGGATAGACCCAAGCGGTGTCTTGAGCGCATCAAACCCCCCCACCCCCAAATT
>AYJT01039365.1:0-10874 GCA_001278415.1 Ocimum tenuiflorum
CATTTGCGCCCGGAAATATGCTCTATAGATTAAATTCTTGAGCATTGCCCCGGCCGGATTAGCAATAACTGTGAAAGCCATAACCCGCGTTTCTGGCAATATCGTCTTTGGGCACCGGAGTCGGGTTGTTTGATGATGATTCGTGCGATCTCCGGGCAGCCGTAGTGGTTGTTGCATTCGCGCCCGGTAGTCTGCTCTATAGATTAAATTCTTGAGCGTTGTCCCGGGCCGGATTGGCGATAACTGTGAAAAACATAACCTGCGTTTTCAGCCATGTTGTCTTCAAGCACCAACTCTTGCGCTCACATTCAACGGGGGCTCTCATCTACCGAGTTGACTCCAAGCAATCATAGACTGATGAGTCAAGACCTTTTAATTCAGAAATTGACGGTCTGGGAGGTTCGGATTCTGAGTTCCGTGGACCGTCGAAGCCCTTCGAGTTTTGTTGGCGGCGAAAGACACTGCATACTGCAACAACAGGTTGATGTTATTTGGAGTCGGCAAGGAAGAACGTTCAGGCCTATTCTCGGCAACTGGGGTGTTTTTAGGGTGCTGGGCTTCGCGGTGCCGATATCAGCTGTGGGGTAGAATGAGAGAGACGTGTCAAAGGTTCTGTTAGCAGTAGGGGTCGGAGGATTCTTCATTGTCATGGTGTTGGCAAAGAGATAGTGCAGTGGATAGACGAGATAAAGGAATTGACTTAGGGATTTAGTATTGAAATTTGAGGCTGGGATTCAGTTCCTATCTCCCTCTTCCCTATTTATTATTTGTGATGATAACACTTGGCCTATGTTGACTCAGCAACCTTCAATTCTTATTTTCTTTGAATTTGGGCTGCCATTTTTTTTTCTTTTTTAGATTTGGGCCACTTCATGGAGCTTTTATAATGATAAGGGCAACTATTTGGCTTGCATATATCTATGTCCAGCTTCGCGATTTACTTGAATTTCGATGAGCATCCATATGCACTTATTATTTTTTGTCTCTTTTTTTTTTATCTCCTTAAAGATTATCCTGACTAGTAACATTTTTATTTCAGACTCACCATGGTTCATTTCAAAGATGAAACCACTGCCGGGCATAATTTTCTGGGGATCTTTGATGAGGGCAAACTGGGGACAGAGACCCACCTACGAGTGCATAATCGTCTCATAGGCCCCTTAGCTGACGCATGGCCAAAGCTTATCAACTCGTTCTATAGAAAGGAGTGGACATGCCGTTACGGGATCCCAAGGCTCCTACGACATGGGTACTTCAATCCACTCGTTGTTGTATTCAGGAGGAAATTACCGTATTGCTGACTTTGCAGTGTCGCGTCGATAAGGGAGATGCTAGGTGGAGTAAGAATGTTACCTTCAATGGCGAATTTCATTATTTTCCCGGATATTGGGAATGGACAGAGGATGTGCTAAATCGTTGTGAGAGCAAACTCCACCTTGCAGGGATCTATGACCCTGTATTTGCTTCTCTTTTCACCTACAATTGTAGCACAAAGATCATCAAGGCATTTTGCGAGGCATGGTGCCCGTCGACTAATACCCTATTGACTGCACAGGGCGAGATGTCTATTTCTCTGTGGGACTTGCATGTCCTATCCGGGCTTCCTGCAGAAGGCCATTTTTATGATGAAGTGGTTCCTAGTGCGAAGGAACTTGTTGGCTTTAGTCATGAAGAGAAGCGCTACTTGGCCGCAGGTTGCAAATATTTATTCCAGGCTTATCATCTCCTTCGAGGTGGGAACTGAGGGCCTTCCATTGAGTAGTGGATCAAGTTTTGGTCACGGAAGAAGACTAGATATGAGCGCCTTCCTACTCGTGTTGAAAAGAAAGCACACGAAAAATCTTTCAACCCTTCCGGAGAGCTTCCACCGTTTACTATTTGGAATGTTGTAGATGTGCTCCCCTTCACAAAACTATCCATTAAAGAAGATTACAGAGATGAAGTCTACTTATCAGCCTTCATCGTCTATTGGTTATGCGTCTTCGTTTTCCCAGAGGTTGAGGTCAAGGTCATTCTTCCAGAGACTTTTAAGATGGCAAGTAGAATGGTCGTGGGGGATAAGGTAAGTCTTATAGTGCCCGTCCTTGCCAACATATATCGGGGTTCGAGTGTTATCTCCAGATCTCCAGACCCTTCTTCGGTTCAGACGACGCTCCCTTTTCATTTTGTTCACAGTTGGTTGGCCTTTTACTTCAAGACACATCACTCATCAAAGATTCTATCCCCCAAGATGGCTCAATTTTCTTACTAGGGAGGGGCAAAGTTTCATGACACTTCGATGTCGTTAACAGAATTCAGATGGGAGAGCATATATCTTGGACTTGTCTTATGATGAACAAAGGATGTTTTATATGTCGATGACGAGGAAACAGTAGGCTCTGAACAATTTCTTTTTATGGCCATTCACTACAATCTCTTGACTAAGAGAATAGAGGATCGATTCATTGTTGAGCCTTATAGCCCTTGCCGCTTCTGTCGTCAGTTTAGCTACTATAAGATTCTTCCAAGCACTCTTGCTCAAGATTCGCGAGAGGCTTTCCTCTCTGAAGGCTTCCGATTTTAGCGAATTTGCATGATTCGTAGATCTCGATCGAAGGCATATCTTTCGAGTTCTTCAGCAAAAGAATTCTTAAAAATTCTATTCCCCCACTTTTTAAGAATTCTATCGGTGAGCAATCACTGGCTCGAACATCTCTCAAGCCAACTTCAGGTCTCAAGGTTCAAGCAGCGGGTCAAGTGTCCCTTCAGCCCGTGAGAAGGGCAAGGTGGTTGAGTCAAATGTTGCCCCCGAGCGTCAAGGAAAGATAGTGGATCCTTCTTCGGGTAAACGAGAAGATATAATTGAGATCCCAAACAGTTTGGTTAGTAGTACCCATGGGGATAGCGACGATCATAATTGGAAACGACAGAAGGGTAGCAAGACTTCTCATTCCAAAGATGAAGCTACTGATAGCCAATGTCGGATAGACGGTGCTGTGAACGAGGTCTGTGTTTCTCCTTGTGCTTTCTTTTAATCTTCCTTTTAAACTACTTTTTCTAATTTTAACTTTTGTCCTCCTCCTAAGAAAAAAAAGGTTGCACAGGATGTCTCCGGATCTGCTTCTTTAGAGGGCTCCCAAGGGAGTCACGTGTCGTTGGCACATAATGGAGACGTGGAGACTCCTCGTGTAGATGTTCCTGAGGCGATCGAGCACATTTCTCCTACGAACACCATCTCGCCTTGACCTTGTGGGTTCCTTCCATGATCATTGCAGGACTGCTTTGGAGGGATTTTGGGGTGGCTACGTGCCAAACTTCTGCGAATGCCTCTTGATAACCTTTTCTTCATTCGTGATGACGTGTCCAAGGGTATCTTGCTTGCAAAGAACACCCTATCCCAGTTTGATTTTTCTGGTGTAGAGCAGTGTGTCGATGTTTTTTTTGCTAATGTTGCAGCCTATGATGATGCAAGATTTGTATCTTATGAAACTCGAGAGGCTTCTTTACAGCATAAGAAAAGCAGCTTCAGGATGCCAAGGCAGAGCAAAAAGACACAGCTAATGGGATAGCATCCATTAAGTGAGAGATAGCGACTATCGAGCAAGAGATTGCAGTGTTGGATGAGAAGAAGTGGGAACTCATTCTTTTCTTGGAGACCCACACTTCTTTGTACTCGTTTATTGAGAGTAAGGTCAAGGCCCATTCAGAGAAGCTGGTGAGGATTCGTGCATCATTTGACAAGGAAGCTTACCAGAGCTTGTAGAGTGCCAAGGCTCTTCTCGAGGTGGCCCATCTTGCAATGGAACGTCTGGGTCCATTTGTTTAACACGTTGAGTATATCTTACATTTTTTTGATGATTTATAGTTGTTGATGTATTGTGACTATGCTTTCTTATGAAATCAACATCTGTTTTCTTTTATTTTATTTCGTACATATTCACCCCTTCTTTTAATTAATCATGACTGAACTTAGAATATTCTAAGCTGCCTACATACCCATTAAAGAGATCAAGTCAAAACGCAGTTCATAAGAACAACTTGAATTTTGATGAAGGGGGTGTCGTAGACAGTTTATACTCTTGCGGGCCAAGAATGACTATTCTTTAACTATAGTAGACAAAGTAGGTGTAGCATTTCATCCACATAAACACATTTGGTGGGAAAGGTTAGTAGTTTAACCACGTGCACTTTCATTGGTGGTTTTACCATGCAGTTTAGACTCATGCAGATAAGGAGTATGGTCTTCTTGCCTTGCTTGACATGCAGTTTAGGCTCGTTCTTCGAGCAGCATGGTCTTCTTGCATTTTGTTCGGTCTTGATTTTCATCAATTTTTTTATGTTCTTTTCTTTTTTATGTCTTTTTCTATCTTTTTTTTTGTTGTTCTTTTCTTTTGTTTTTCTTGTTTTTTTTATTTTTTTCTTCTTTTATTCCCTTTTCCTCCTTTTTCTTAACATATATACATATGTACATGATTTCTTGCCTCTCTTTATGGGTAGTAAAATTTCAAAAATTTGCCATTGATTGGACTAACTCGAACATGATTTTCAGAAAGAAAACGATAGGCGCATTAGTATAGACTTCTTTGACAACATATGGGCCATCCCATCTTGGCGTGACCTTGTTCCCAACGTGATAGGTGGTGACAATAGGCCGCCTCATGTTGAGAACTAGATCCCTTACTTGAAATAACCGAGCTCTGACCCTTTTGTTAAAAGCTTTGGAAAGGCGCGCTTGGTGACTAACACTCGAGTGTTTGTTGGGCCTCCAATCGTTTTTCATCCAAGTCTTCTAACTCTTGGAGACTCAACTGTGCATTTTGTTCTTGAGTCAATCCTTCTTGAAGAGCCATGCGCAACGAGAGAATATGTTGCTCGAGAGGGATGAAAACCTCTACTCCATATACGAATGAGTATGGGGTAGCCCGAGCAGGAGTTCGATGGGTAGTTCGATATGCCCATAAGGCTTCTCCAATCTTCTCATGCCAGTCATGCTTGGATATTTCTACGACCTTTTTCAACAAATTGCAAAGGGTCTTGTTGAAGACTTCTGCTAACCCGTTTGCCGCAACATTATACATGGATGATTTTTGTTGCTTAAACTGGAATTTCTCGCAAAGTTTGTCAATTAAAGCATAGCTGAACAACTTTCCATTATCCGTGACAATGTAACAAGGAACTCCATATCGAAAGATGATGTTTTTGCGGATGAAGTTAGCTACGTTCTCCTTTTACACCTCCCTCAATGGCACTGCTTCTGCCCATGAAGAGAAGTAGTTAGTTGCTGCCAAAATATATAAGTGACCTCCAGATGACTTGTCAAGGGTCTAACTACATCTAATCCCCAAGCATCAAAAGGCCAGGAAGATACTGTAGGATACAACGGCACAGGAGGTTGATGGATCAAATTAGCATGATACTGGCAGGGCTGACATCTTCGTGCATAATCCATGCAATCTTTCACCAACGTGGGCCAATAATACCCAATCCTTCTAATGCAAAAGTGCAACTTTGGACCGGATTGATGGGCTCCACATATACCTGAATGCGCTTCATCTGTTGCTTGAATTGCTTCTTTATCACTTAAACAACGCAGTAGGATTCCATCAAACGATCACCTATAGAGGATGTCTTTGATGTAAACAAAGTGAGCACTTCGACGTCAAACATCAGTTCTCCTACGTGGATCACTTGGCAGCTTTCCATATTTCAGATAGTCCACAAATGGCTGGCGCTAGTCTTCTTTGTCAATCTCAAACATTTCCAAGATGTTGACGTCTTCTTCATCTTCTTCACTTTTGTTTTCTTCGAGAATTGGCGGTACTACCCATGTTTTGAAAATTGGGATTCGGATCTCTCCACTTGGAGCGCCATCGCAGGTTCGAGTTTGGCTAGTGAGTCAGCTTGCTTGTTGTTTTCATTTCTTGGGATTTGCTTCAACTCCACTTCTTCGAGCTTTTTGATAAGCTTTTGAACGTACTTGACATAAGGCAACAACTCAAGCTTCTTGACGTCGTATAGCCCTAGCAACTGATTGATGACTAGTTTGGAGTCTCCATATACATTAATCTGAAACCTCTTAGTATCCACAACCATCTCTAATCCCTGGATAAGGGCTTGATATTCAGCAACGTTATTAGATCAATTTCCTGTTAGAGTGAAGGGGTATGGCAAGACTGCCTTGTTAGGTGAAACAAATACTACTCCCCGCCTGCCCCATCTTTTTGTGTTGCTCCATCAAAGTACATCTCCCAAGGCGGTGATATTTCAATTGAAAGGACATCTTTCTCAGGGAGATCATCTATGAGCTCCCATTCTGCAAGAATAAGATGATCGGCCAAGAAGTCCTCTAATGCTTTTGCCTTTAACAACTTTCTGCGGCACATATGTGATCTCGAACTATTGCGGTTCGAGGTACCATCCTATCAGAAAGAACAGGTTTTGACATGACGTACTTCAGAGGATTTGCTTTGAAAATAAGTCGCACCGAACGAGCTTGAAAATAATGCTTTAGTTTCTGAATAGAAAATATCAAAGCAAGCACAATTTCTCGATCGGGGAGTAATTGAGTTCATTAGGTGTCATCATCCTGCTTAGGTAGTACAAAGTGTTCTCCATTCCTTCTTCATTTTCTTGGGTGAGCAGTGCCTCCATAGAGCGTTCTTGAGCAGCAATGTATAAAATCAAAAGACGACTGACAACGGGAGCCGCTAACACGGGAGGCTTCATCAGATATTCTTTGATGCTTTGAAAAGCTTTGTTGCACGACTCATCCCATTTGAATGGCACACCTTTCTTCATGATCCAACTAAAAGGCTGACAACGTCCTGCTAAATTCGAGATAAATCGTCAGAGATAAATCAATCTTCCTTGTAATCTTTTTAATTCGTGGATGTTGCGTGGTTCAGGCATTTTTACTACAACATCTATCTTTGCTTGCTCAATCTCTATCCCATGGGGGCGAACAATAAATCTGAGGAACTTTTCAGATTTCACGCCAAACGCACACTTTAGCGGATTCATCTTTAACTGATATTTTCTGAGCCTTTCAAAGATCATCCTCAAGTCCTCAAGGTTATTTTCTCGCGTTTTGGATTTCACCACCACTTCGTCAACATAGCACTCTATTTTCTTGTGAAGTATGTCATCAAAGATTTTCTGCATGGCCGAAGAGCGTCACGTTATAACAATATATTCCCTTTGGTATGCAGAATGCCATCATTTCTTCATCTTCTGGTGCCATACGGATTTGGTTGTAACCTGAAAACTCATCCAAGAATGATAGTGCCTCATGCCTAGTTGTAGCATCGATCATCAACTCTGTTATAGGTAGCGGGAAATCATCCTTTGGACATGCCTCGTTGAGATCTCAAAAGTCAACACAGACTTGTATCTGTCCCTTCTTCTTTCTCATGGGGACGATATTGGAGATCCATGTAGGATACTTAACTTCTCGCGTAAAGTTAGCCTCAATGAGGTTATTCACCTTAACTTCGATTTGGGAAACTAACTCTGGTCAAAACCATCGCTGAGTTTGTACAGCTCGAGCCCCCTTTTTTAATGGACAAGTGATGAACTGCTATCTTGGAATCTAATCCAGGCATCTCTTTATAGGACCAAGCGAATGTCCTTGTATTCTTTTAACAACTCCACGTATTACTATTCTTCTTCATGAGTCAACAACGTGCTAACAAAGGTCGGTCGAGAATCCTCGGTGCTTCCCAAGTTTACCTCTTTTAATTCATCGACAGTTCCTTTTACTCCTTCAAACTGTTGTGGAGTGTCCCCAGCATCTTCCTCTTCAACCTCTTCGGCTAGAGTGATGTGATATGAAGAAACTTCATCATTATCCAAGGCTGGATCACTTGATGACACCACACTTTCTCTATCTTTCCTATCGTTAATTCGCGTTATGATGATAGTTTGTATTCTGGCTTTCAACTCCCTTCCAAATGATATTCTTAATGTAGTCTGCCTCTTCATGTGGGAAGGGATCAGACTTCTTAACTGTCCATAACGAGAACATCCTTTCATCAGTTCTTCATCCCATTGCGCCTTCTAGTGTTTTGCCTTTTGTTTCTTTAAAGGTCCCAACCTTTCAAATACATATGTTCGTGTACTTATCCTCTTGTTGCCTCCTAACATATCTTCTCTAGAAGATTCTTCCCCTTCAGAAATCTGATGGTTGCTAGCTCTCCTAATGGCTATATGGATTGGAGTTTGTGGGGTGAACCCTAACCCTTTCCTGTCACTTGAGGCAACAACTGGTGACTTTGGAATAGTATTGGGATTCTTGACTTTTTCCAATATTTGTTTCATCTTGGTTCCATATCGAGCTTTAACTAGTAGAGAAAATACTTTCGGGCCATAGTTCTTGTGAGCTCTCCATGCTCAGTGATGCTTCCATTTGTGGGTCGACTGAATCCTTGTACCGATGGAGAAATTGGCTTACTCTCATCTAGCTTTGTTAATGGCACTGTTAGATTTCCAAACGGCTCATGTTTTACTAACGTTTCTTTTCTTTTGTTGTATTCTGGAACTTCATTGATTTTAACAACCTTTCTACTTGTTAGGTAATACTTGACATCCACAAAATGCGACTCAGATTCCATAAATGGATTACTGTCACCGACTACCTTTTTCACTATTTCATCCTGGTAATACTTAAAGCATTGATGCTAGGTTGAGGGAATAATCTTATTATCATGTAACAAAGGTTATCCAAGCAGTATGTTATAAGAGATTCTGGCATCGATGATGTGAAACAATACTATTGTTGTCACATCATCTATCAACAAGTTAAGTGTTATTGTGTCAAGGGCTCTTTGATCTTCATGGTTGAAACCCTGGATCATCAGACAACTACTCAACAACTCATCTGTTGGGATTCATAGGTTCTTTAAAGTTCGTAGGGGTAAAATGTTAATTGCCGACCCTCCATCAACGATTATTCGATTTATGCCTTTCTCGCGCACATAACCACTTACGAGTAAGGGGCGATTGTGTGAATCCAATCTCAATTCTAAATCATCTTCACTGAAGGTTATTGCTACCATGGCCTCTTCTACCTTTGCCTTCACTTGACTACCTAATTAGCTCGAACCCTCACTTGTTGCATAGCTTAACTCTGTTACAATCTGGTTGGCAGTAGCATTGTCTTCCTCGAGTGTTATTGCCCCTTGTTGTGCCAACTGCATGACTTTATCTTTGAATATGAAGCAACTTTCTATTGGATGTCCCACCAAGCGGTGGTATTTGCAGTGCTTTGGATCATTCACTCACCCTGCTTCTTCTGGACGCTTTGGTTTTGGTAGCTCAATCAACTTTGCTTTCATCAAATCATGAAAGATCCCAGGAACGTCAGATTTCAAGAAGGGGTACTCTTTTTGCTGCATTTCCTTAAGAGTGAGCTTCTTTTGCACCCTTTCTTGTGGAATGCTTCGCTTCTCATCACGTTTCTCATTGTTAGTACTCTCTTTTCTATAAAATAGCATAGGTGATGCTCTTACCGCCATCGACTCTTTTCTTAGGAGCTTTTCAGAAGATCTTCCAACTTTCTTGAATTCTTTCTTTTCTTGGAACTTTCGAGACTCTGGAATCGGCGACTCCCTTATTCCACTTGCAACCATGCTCATTACCATATCGTGGGCTCTAGTAGCTAACTCTTCAAAAGTTCTCGACTGAATTCTCTGCAGGATGTACTGGAGGCCCCTCAATGAAATCCTTGAGTTGATCAACTGCGATGAAGCTGTCAGATGAAACATTCACTCCCTCTGGTGTACACCGTGCTTCTTTATTTGTTGATCGCTTCGGAAGAGATGTTCCTTCACTTGTTTTTTGCTTTGGAGTAGGTCTGGGTTCTCCACTTGTTGATAGTTGTGGCAGGGGTGTTTCTTCTTCCTCACTGTCTTCCTCCTCAATTTCTTCATCCTCTTGTTCATGATTACTGTTGCATGATTTTCTTTTTCCCCTTTCGAGCCTCATGATCTCAGCTTGTTGCTCTTGGACTTGTTTAGTCAGTGCATCGATCGTAGCCATCAAATTTGCAACTTGTTCTTCCATGGTTGAGGCATTAACCATCATCATAGGAGCTTCTATTGCTTTGGGGATGGTTGAGGAAGCTTTAGCGGGCTTGGAGATGCTGCTCTTTTTTTTAGACTTGATGTTTGCACTTTTCCTTCCTCGGCAATGGTTATCTTCGAAGCTTCTCACATTCGCCTCGCCATGTTTCGAGTGATGGTGCCGACACTTATTGCAGAGAAGTGGGAAGCAGTTAACGAAGACATAGTTGAGTTGAATGTTTGTTGAAGAGAAGAGATGAAAGGTAGAGATGGTCCCACCAGGTGTGCCAAAAATCTGTGGAATCGAAATCTTGTTTTAACACAAAATTCGGATTATAGCTTGAAAATTTGGATTAAAACATTATTTTGTGGATTCTATCTCTATTCTTCCTTTGATTCTTCTCTCCTGACTTGATCTTCGAATGTTCTTCATCGTTCTTTGAATCTTCAAAGAAATTTGGCTCCTTTGATCTTCTTGAACTTGAAATTGGACATGAATAACGTTGATTCAAAGGGTTTTCACCTTGTTTCTGAGTCAAACGTTGTTCTTGATTGAACTTGATGAAGAACTTGTCGTCGTTCTTCGTGATCTTGAACTTTAATCTTCATCTTCGGGGGCTTGAATGCTTGATAACGTTTCTCCAAGGGTCGCGGACCTTGATTTTTTATCAAACGCCTTGAAGATTGCTTGAATGCCTTGAGAGAGAATTTCCTCCTTCGAACTTGGGGAGTCTTCAATGTCTCCCATTTCTAAGAGAATGACTCCTATTATAGCAATTTTGGGGAATCTTTGGGGGCATGTGGTGCAATATGATTGGCCAAAGGATTGTGATCACA
>AYJT01039376.1:0-13442 GCA_001278415.1 Ocimum tenuiflorum
TGCACAATGTACTACCAATATGAAGTTTTCAGAATTCTTGTATTATCACTGTTGTAAAGTTCTATATTTTTCCGTTTTGCCATCCTGTCCATGATTGCATAAAAGGGATAGTCTAGAGCTTGGTTCACCTGAGACATGAGAAAGATCCTAGCATAATTAACTCAAGCATTCATGCTGAATGTAGTCAAGCCATGTGAGTTCATATAGAAGGTCTACCTCTGCATCAATATTTCTGCCAAGTTGACATGATTGAACAAAACCACCACTAGATAGTTCCTGCTCAAGGAAAGTTTTAAGCCTTAAATTATGTTTTTCCAGATCTCTTTCATCTTCATATATTATGTGTTCAGATGCCCTATATATTTCAAGAGTTGTATTAATGTCTGTCATATTTCCATGAAAGGAACTTGGAAAGCACTCTTGTAGAATTTTTGTAAGCGGATCTGCATGGCATGCCAAACTATCAAATATTTTCCCAACTGAAATACTATATTCATTAATGAAGGAAAAAAGAGGGAAAAGAATTGATGATGTGGATTCTAAACTGACCTGAAGTCACATTGTATCCATTCATTCGCAATGTTCGAAATGCTAAAGCACAAGTTGCGGCGTCCATGAATATCTCTTCATCACCCTGCAGCCAAGATCTTATATGGCCTAATGTTAAGAGGACTTTGATATTGTAAGTTTGCAAATTTTATGAGCTATAACAACCATCTTATATTCTTTACTAAATAAACAGAGTAAAATTTCCAGAGCTGCTGAAACAAAGTACAGTAGCCGTTTCAGTTACAACTTTTGCCTGAGTTCTTATAGATCTATTTATTTTGCTGCTGTATATATGTCGAGGTGCTGTATTTAATCTGAATTTCTCCCTCTCAGTTCAATAAGAAACTCATCAATTAAGAACCACTTAAAACTTTGTGTCTCTCATCTTATAACTTTTGTTAATTCTTTCTTCTTTACACAAACAAGAAATCATAAGCACTCATATGATTGTTCTTGGTCAACCAATTCACAACATAAATTTTGCTAATGTTATCACAAAGAACAGGAATTGCTACCTGTATGTTTCATCCAACACTGATTGGAATTCGTTTGAAAAATAGCGGCTGATCCCCAACCTTTCAAGATTATCAACTTTGCATAACTGAGAATATATATCTAGAGGATAGACTGCAGGAACTGAAAAGAAAAAGATAAAACTTGTTAGATTTCACACTTTTGCAGAGTTTAGACGCACGAATTCAATGAAGCAAACCTGCACTGCCAAATTTCTTCAAGGCTGAACGCAGGTAATTGAGGCAATCAGTATTGCGAAGGGCAATAAAAGCAGCCGCTGTTGTAGAGGGACAGCTGAAAAGAGATCCATTCTTTCTTTGGTATTTAATGACAGATCCCCAGTTCTGTAACTTTCCCATTCCTTCAGCTATATATGCCCAGTAAACTTCCCTCTCTGTTGAGTTGCTTTGGTTGCATCTATGTAATATAGCATAGTATAAAAGAATGATTAACCTTTTCAGCAGAATCAAAGTTGTGCAACTCAATTTGATTTTAGCCGATCATAGTGATATATAACATCAGGTGGAAAACCCCATATAAGTTGTGCTTTTTAACCCGAGTGCATTCAACTGCACTGTCAATTAGGATCAACTGATGCTTACCTAGAGCTATACAAAACCAATCTCTTGCAAATTTGTCGTAGACATCTAGCAGTAACATAATTTCTTAAAATGAACTGAAACAATCAAACAGGATAATTAATACCTTTTAAGCTCCAAATCCCTCTTACAGATCAAATCATTCAATGTAGCTGGGTCCAAACGCATATTCAAAGACAAGTCTCTAGCATAATCGAGCATGGCTAGAAATACAATGTCAAATCCCACAGGAGTAATTTGAGACTTCTCAGTAGCTGATGCAAAATTCAACTCTATAAAATGCAAACCTGCAAAAGATGTAATGTATATCAATCATTCAAACGAATACAGAGTTTAGCGACATGTGAAGGAACACACCCCTATTAATTTGCTCTTCACCAACTCCCCATTTTTTAAGAGCAAGAATGCACGCCAGTGTAGAAGAAAGGACATCTTTGATCAACATAGGGTGATGATGAGGACGAGCCCACGAACCATCATGGCACTGATTTTCCAGCAACCAGTTCAGACAATCTGGGAAGCAAGGTTCCTCTGATGAAGTTGGAGAAGGGACCATAGCAACCCATGCAGTGTCATACGTCGAAACCGAGAGCTCATCCTTGTGGAAAAGCTTTGCTATCCTATCCTTTGTCTCCTCAAAGCTCTGTAAGATCGTTGATACTATTAATCAACTCTAGCTTTGAATGTTACACGAAAGCAGACAAAGCTTATAACTCAAATACATTAAGGGAAAAAAAAAGAAAAAAGAAAAAAAGATTTACCGTAGAAACCGAGGCAGATTGAGGAGGTGATGTAGCTCTTTGAAGCCCAATGTCCAGAGAAGCTGCTAGCAAGAAAAAAGCACACATTTGCACTGATTTATTCTAGAAAATGGTAATAGAACAATTACAAAAAATTGCACCGATCATTGTTTGTGCAGAAAAACTCTCAAGTGAGTGAATGAATTGGCATGCGCGATCGTGGATTATTGAAATAAAAAAGCGTGCAAATGGAAGCAACAACAGCATGGCAGACGAAACAATTTTCTCTAAAATGAGGAAGGAGTAGCAATAGAAAGGAAAAGGAATGGAAATTGGGTGGTTACCTGAAGCGTGAGAAAAGCTGGAGCTCCGAAATTGAGATGGTTTAGGGACAAACAACACACAAGTGGAGAGCGGAAGAGACATGGAGACTGATTCAGGACAACTTCTCTTTTTCTGCAAATTCTTTTATGTTAACGTGGGTGTATCGTGCAGCCTTCATCTCCCTCCTCTTCTTTTTATTTACATGTTTTTTACCCTTTTTTCTTTTTTATTTTTTTGAGCGAAATGGAAATTCCTTTTTACATGTTAGAAATGGAGAATCAAACCATATATTGGATTTTTTTTAAAATTAAACTAGAATATTGAAATAAACCTCAATCTAACATAAACTCGAACTATTAACTTTTATGATAACAGAAAATGTGTATACCCACTCCAACTCGAGATGGTAGTCATCTTATATATGACTTGGGTCCTACACGTATCCATATAAATTTCACATCATAATACCAATTTATGCGGTTCGAATTTTCTGTTACACATTATGGTATATTGCGTGGATTAATGACAAGTGTACAAATCAATGAATATAAATCAAGACCCTAATAGAGAAAGATTTTACCATGATTTATCTTCCTTGATTAATATAGTTGTCAATAATTTAAATAATGTATTATAATATGTAACAGGGAATTCAGTGTTCCAACTTATGTAATATAGACTTTTCCGGAATGAATAATCACGGCCTGATTCATCTAAATAATCTATTTCGTCAGTCCACTCCTTTGAATTTATACATTTTTATTTTGCCGCCGCCAAACTTGTTAATGCATTTCCTTTCGACACCTATCGCAGCAGACTGCTATTTGGTCATCCCTCAATTTGACGATTAGTTTTATTTTAGTCAACAATTATATTATTAGAAAATATTTAAGATAAGACATTTTGTTCCACAGTCAATTTGACGACAATTTTATTTTGGCATGTATAGAATTGAACCATTAGAAAATACTTTAAAGAAGAATCTGGATTTCGGTTGTTGACGGTGTTTTTAATCATATTATTAGAAAATATTTATAAATGGCTATGGATTTCGGTTGTTTTGAACCGTCACAATAAATGTCTTTCAATTGAAAATAATATGCTATTAAAAGTATTTAAAGATTGACATCTTAAGTAAGCAATTTGACTAGAATTTTTCTATTTTCTCGAATTAAGGTTGAAATATCTGGCATTCAAATTTAAAACCATAGAAAATGCAACATGCCATAATATATATTTTAAACGCACCCATGTGTATTAAGGCAGTTTGATTTGGTATTCTGTTTTTTAAATAAAACTGCATTCTTACTTTTCTAAAAGTTATTCTAGTTAAAATAAATTCAAAATTTATCTTTATATTTTTCTCTCTCATCAATTAAAAAATATAAATAATAATTTTTTATAATTTTTTGAAGGTTTTATGTTAGAAAAATATATCAAATTTCAATTTTGTTCGAAAATTATGCGTTCCGGCAGTGACAACGTTAAATTAAGGTTGAGTCACACATTATTTAATTATGTGGTGCTAATTAATATATAATTTTCTTAGAGAAAAGGATCCAACTGTACACAATTAGAAAAATACATTCCAATTTTTTTCTTCTAGAAAATATATTCCAAACTCTAATTTGATTAGAAAATTGTCGCCCATTAGTGAGGGTGCTAAACCCGTGATAAGTCATATGTTATCTACTTACGTGAGCTGACGTGTAATCAAATCAAATTGTTGAAGTTGCTCAGCAAAAAAAAAAGAAAATTTTCTTATTGCAAACTCAAAATTCTCAACCAAACTATATTTACGGGAGTAGCCACTCTAGCTATGCAAAATCTCTTGAGCTTCATAACAATATAAAACTACTCAAATGCAACAGTATATTGATAAATCCAACACATGAGCATTTGAAATAGTTACAAATCCTTGTGGAGAATAGGCTGATTAAAAACCTGATTCACAACGCGAATCAACTCCTGCGACCAAAACCCATCATCTTTCCTGTAGAAAAGATGGATCACTGAGCACATGATCCAAAACAAATTCTTGCATGGTTTTGGAATCACACTCCTCTCCTCCAAAACTAATCCCAGCAATTCTCTCCTTAGCCTATCACTCCAACTTTTCATCTCCATAACCGCAGCTTCCTCGGTCATTTCACCATCTTTCATCATGTACAATGACAATGCAGTAAGTTTACCTTGTCTGAGTTCTCTCTGTACAAACAAACATCAATTAGCTAGAGAAATATTCAATGTCTTGAACAATGTGGACGTTACCTCACAATCTCGGGTGTCGTTCACAAGTCGGCCACATGAACTCATCACCCTGAATAGATTATGGTACTCGGAATGGTTGACCATCTCCTCTGAGAGCTTCGGACCAACAAGATAAAGAACTGGCAGGACGATCGGTCCGAGAGCAAACGATACATACGCATTGCTCATATATTCATCTATTGTGGCACTTCCTTCTTTATACTCCATTCGTTGTCTTTCATCATAGAATACACCAAATCGTTCCACTGAACATGCACAAAAGGCTGCATCAACTATATGTTTTTGTCAAAATGGAGGATGCATGTGTAAGAAACTCACTATGGCAATTATGTGGCCCCTAACATTGCGCCCTTGTAGTTGGGATGCTCTGTCTCCAACCTCACAGATTGTGCCCCTAAGAGCTGAATATATTATCTTGACTTCATGGGAACAGTATTCTGTACTACTATCCACGTCCCATCTGTCACCACAATCATCACATCCAGCTGCTCATTGTTAAAATGACGCACAATTGACACAGGGGATGGAGAAGGTGCATTTCATTTAATGAGGATAAGTTATGTTAAATGTGTCATCAGATACAAACATCATATAGACTCTCTCTTGCAAACAGCCTAACTCATTAAACAGATGTCTCATATTCATTACCCTCACAAGAGGACAAACTAGCTGATATCATATCAAATGTCAACAAAATTACTTCAAATTTCAATAATCATAACTCAGTTTTCAATTCAATTCACGCACATAATATATCAAATTAAAGTTCTCTTCATGCCCTTTCGTTTAAGATATCAAAGGACCGTTTTTACAAGAAAATACGGGAATAAAAAAAACTAATTTTTCATGCACATACAAGTATTGTAAACAAAATTTAATGTGAACTAAATTATGAAACACCTAATTAAGATTTATAAAGTGTCAATGAGATATTATAAACCTTAAATGGGATTAGTAAACCCTAATTGTAATGTTATAAATTCTAACTGGGAAGAATAAACCCTAATTGGGATTTAATAAACAAACTCTTATTGAAATTGAGGAAGAATAGCTAAAAACAGTTATTGTGCCAGACCAACCAATCCTTGGTTGACTCCTCAACTTCCTTAAAAATGAATATTTTGTTTCCTCAACTTCCTTAAAAATGAATATTTTGTTTTCTATTCATACGTATTCTTTTAAACTATAGGCATGATGTAGCTTAAATTAAAGAGATTGAAAAGAACTTTGATTTGATATATTATTTGCATAGTTTGGATTTAAAATAAACGAGTTTTATTTTTCTTTTTGAGAATAAAATAAACGAGTTTTAATTATTAAAAATTGAGTTGATTTTCATTGCCTGCGTGCAGATAGAATATTCCAATACTCGTAACAATATATATGCATCATAAGACTTAGTCTATCATACAGTCTAACATGCAACTACTACTTGATCTTGTGTGCATGCGTGTCTGCAGATATTGGATAGAAGCTAAAACATAATGAAGAAGAACAGCATACAATTCAAGCAAGTGAATGAGGTTCTCCATTTCTTCCACAGAACCTGTAACATCAAATAGATCATCCACCACTGCAGTCATAAGAGCATTTTTAGCCCATGACATGCGTAAATCTGATAGTTCTGGAGCAAAAAGTGTTGCTGCCACAGTAAAATAACAATATGCAGACTTATGCCTTGCAAATTCCAGCTCATCCAATCCATTCTCCACAAACCATCCATACATCGCAAACAGGAAATGATTAGGAAACACACACACACACATTATACGTCCTAAAATTTGTATCTTGCATGTAAAGGAAACCAGTGGTTTCATCTACCTATTAAATTCTCTGAATTCTCCACGATGCATAGCTTGACATTGATTGTAATCTTGTACCGACAGAGAAAGGAAATCCTTGTTGCCAAAATTTGGCAAACTGAATTTCAAACAGTATAATTAACTAACAACAACGTATAGTTAAGTTCAAACATAAAGGGATTGAATGGAATTACCAATATGAAGTTTTCCGAATTCTTGTATCATCACAACTATAGTGCTCAATAGTATCGCGCTTTGCCATTCTGTCCAAAATTGCATAAAAGGGATAGTCGAGAGCATGCTTTACCTGAGATATAAAGATATGAGAAGAACAAAGCATATATAACCAACTCATGCATCTGTGCTTAATCGAGTTAAGCTATAAATATATTACCTCTGCATTAAGTTGAGATGATTGAATGGAACCACTAGATAATTCCTGTTCAAGTAAAGATCTAAGCCTTAAATTTTGTTTTTCAAGTTTTGTTTCTTCCGGATATAGCATGAGTTCAGATGCCCTATATAATTCAAGAGTAGTGTTGACATCCCACATATGTCCAGAACAGCACTCTTGGAGAATTCCTGTAAACCAATTTTCCGAACAATCATGCCATGTATGTAAATTTTTAATCAATGAAAGAACAGATGGAAACAAAAGCGCTGCTTCTAAAGTTGACCTGAAGTAGCATTGTATCCATTCATTCGCAATATTCGGAAAGTTAAGGCACAAGTTGATGCGTCCATGAATATCTCTTCGTCTCCCCTCAACCAACATCTTTTTATGGATAAATATTATTAGTATAATTTGTACAAAGTTTCAAAAGAATGTGATAAAATACAAGAAAAGCAAAATGATACGAATGTTGAAACAAAGTTTTATAGCCGTTGCATTCAGTTACAACTTCCGTTAACTGAGTTCTTGTAGATTTATTTGTTTTGCTGCTGCATATATAAGTCAATAGATGATGTATGCAATCTGAATTTCTTCCTCTCAGTTCAATAAGAATCTTTATGTCTCTCATCTTATAGCTCTGTTAATTCTTTTTTCTTTACACAAACAAGAAATCATAAACACTCATAAAGTTTGCTAATATCATCACTAAGAACAGCAATTACTACCTGTATGTTTCATCCAACACTGACTGAATTTCCATCGAAAAATAGCGGCTGATCCCCAACCTTTCAAGATTATCAACTAAGCAGAGCTGCAAATATATATCTAGACAAACTGCAGGAACTGGAAAGATGCAGATATGACAATTGTTAGGTTTAACAATTTTGCACATAAACCTCTTTCAAAATATACATATATTACCTGCACTCCCAAACTTATTTAAGTTGAATTGAGGTAACTGAGGCAATCAGAATTGCGAAGTGCAATAAAAGCAGCCGCTGTGGTGGAGGGAGAGTTGAAAAGAGATCCATTCTTCCTCTGATATTTCATTACTGATTCCCACTTCTGTAACTTCCCCATTCCTTCACCTATATATGCTAAGTAAACTTCCATCTCCGGTGACCAATTCTGGTAGCATCTATACCCATTCATAATGATATTACCAGTTTCATTATCCTCCAAAATTGAATAAAAAAGTAAAAGATACCTTTGAAGCTCCAAATCCCTCTTTTTCATCAGATTACTCAAGGTGCTCGAGTCCAATCGGAGGTTCAAAGATAACTCCGTTGCGTAATCGATCAAGGTCGGGAACACAATGTCAAACCCCATGGGAGTAATCTGAGAATTATCGGTAGCCGAAGCAGAATTCAACTCCATAAATCGCAAACCTGCAAAAGAAAAATTTAAAAATCGAATTGTTGGCTTAAATTTAGTTTGATCGGTAAATTGAAGATGTACCCCTATTAATATGATCTTGGCCAATTCCCCATTTTTGAAGAGCGAGAATGGAGGCCAAGGTGGAAGAGAGGACGTCTTTCTTGAGCAGAGAGTGGTGGTGAGGGCGAGCCCATGAACCGTCGCCGCACTGGTTTTGGAGCAACCAGAGGAGAGAATCCGGGAAGCAGGGCTCCTTGGAGGAAGGGAGAAGGCACCATTGCAACCCATGCTGTGTCGTACGTTGAGATTGAAATTTCCTCCTTCTTAAACAGCTTCGCTATTCTCCCTTTTGTCTCCTCAAGACACTGCAACCATGTTTTTCCCGCCCATGTTGATCAGCTCTTATCTTTTTTTTTGTTTTTCTTTTGGTAAAAGTAATAAACTCTTTTTCTTTTTTCTTTTTTGAGAAGGAGAAAAGTAATAAACTCTTATCTTTTACTAAATTGGGAAATTATATTTTGACGACCGACTTTTCCAATTTTTATTTTGCTGGCCACCGAGCTCGTGTCGTTCATGGGTCAAGTCTGGGTCGAACTTCAACCGTACTGGATTAGTTGACTCGATCCATTAGACAACCCTAATTTTATATCAATAATTGTATTTTAAAAAACAACAACTTTTATATTTTTTTTCTATTAACTAGCAACGAATAATCTTTTGGAGGTCTAATTAATAACGTGGATATCCAAGGGCATGGGATCTCAACTCTTATCTGCTGCTCCATCGTTAAATTTATCAAATTAATAGTTATTTTGAAAATAAAAAATTAATTATAAGATAATATATTTTAATTAATACTTGTGAACAGAATTCTGAATTTTAAAAGATCACAGATTCTGATCGTGAATTAGTCAATTTAAATGATCAAATATTAACTAAAATTGAATACCAAAACTTATTACATACACTAATTAGGTGGGATCAAATTTGTGAAATTAATCTAAATCATAATAAAATTAAATTTTACAAGAATATTAAATAAAAATGTTAAGAATGGGCTAGAAATTGAGTAGAAATCAGGAGCAGAAGATGTCATACCTCTGAAAATCCTCAAAATCATGCAGAATTATACGAAGACCTCATTTATTTAAGTCAATTGATATTGTTTTTAAGAAACTTAACAAGAATTACACATTTGATATTTGGTTTTAAGTCAATTGATATTGTTTTTAAGAAACTTAACAAGAATTACACATTTGATATTTGGTCGTAAGAAAAACAAAATTAGCCAAATTAATATACCGATGGATCCTCCAGTAAGGGCTGTTGCTGCTCTTGGAATCTCACTCTCTAAAGAAGCTGCTTGCAAAAAAATAAACGACATAACCACTTAATCCCTCTAATTACATTTGCTTTTTTAATTTTTTCCTAATTTCGACGTTAAACTTTCAAAACCTGAGCAATTGATCAGATCATTCACCAAGCTGCAGTTTAATACAACCAAAAAATGTCATTGCATTTTATGATTTAAATGATTCTAAATATTATAATAATTACATTGTTTTTTATTTTCCTTTTCGCCACCATGAAACTGATTGTTTCTACTTTAAGGACCTGCCACAACCCAATTGAAAAGATAGATAAATTATTTGCAGTTATTGATAATTGTCCACATGATAAAAAAATATTTGTGACGCAATCAATTAGCATACATAAATTTAAAAGAGCGACATTACATGGACTTCACTAAATTTTTATGTTGATACTAAAATTTGCAATTTTTTAAGATTACATGAAAATTGCAATATAAGTATTTGATGTTAAATTTACAAAAATATTAATATGTCATATTAAAAATTCACTCTTGAAAGTTTATGAAAAAAACTGAAAAATAAGTATTATTCTGTTAAATCTGCAAAATAAAAAAAAATTACTCTAAGATATTAAAATATAAAAATTGTAAAAGTGAGTAAAAAGTATGTTAATTTTTCTGAAATTAAGTCCATTGCCGAATGCGATCAAGAAAGTATGACATGCATATGCAGCCTCGACCATGAACTTGATAATAGTAATGAATAAATTGAAAAAACATAATACATATAGAAGATACCGTGTTCTACTGGGTGGGAATACAAATAAATTTGACCTTGGGATCAAGGGTTGGAGAATTTTTTTGAATATATTGTAGTGCTTATGTTTAGAAATTATGCATTTTAAATGTGAAAATACTGAATAATTTTTTTTTCTTACATTTTAACAAGAGACTCACTCAATATATATATAGAAAAGTAGTGGTTGAATAAGAGAGGAAAACATTACCTGAAGTGGGAGAAAAGTGGGAGGTTTGGAAAAGAGAAAATGATGATAGCATAATAGACATGGTGGCATCAATTAACAAAGATTTCAATTGAATTGAATCTAATCTAATCAACCATGCAACTATTTATCACGACCAACAAATAATATTTATTTATTTTTTTTTTAATTCTCAGGAAACAGACAAATATTGTTGAGGTTTTAAGATGTGAAATCATGTAGTATTTGTAACCAAATTGCTATTAACATATGAAGTCATTATGTTTTTACTTTTTCCATTAAAATTTTTTCTTGTATTAGTGTCTTTTGGGCGGGGGGAGGGTTCACTACTTTTTTTATTACTAATTTTTCGTCCACGATTGCGCAGTCTGACTACATGATTATTCATTCTAATATGATAAAATAAAAGAAAAAGTCTTATGTTAAGCCTGATAAATAATTCAAATGTACCAATTTATTCATTTGGTCAACCCAACCCTATTATTTTGGATGTTTAGATCATGAGTTCAGATCCGCTTTAATTATTTTGCCGGTCTAAAACAAATTCACCTAAATAAAATTATATTTTTAAATTATCATCCAAAATGTATTTAATTTTTTTCAATCAATATTATCAATATAATTATACATAAATATAACGAGTAAAGTAACATAAACATAATTTGAGTATAATGCATTTAGAGAAAAATGACTTAGTAATTTTATCGAACTATTCTTTATTACTTATTGTACAAATATTATAATCTAAATAAATAGTAAATAAAAGAAAAGGAAGATAAAATAGTTTTAATAATGTGATGTTTTTTAGAGAAAAAGTGACATAAATGTAATATTGATGACTGTTTTAATTTATTTTACTGATAGATTTTAGAGCTATTAGACAGGGAAATTAAAGCAAATGAATATTAAATTCAATATATTCTTCGTTTGGCTCAATTGTTCCAATATCTCGAAACGATTGATATAGAGGATGTGTAGACTGCTAGGTTATGAAGAGGTCGAGTGTGGTCTCTTTTAATCAAAAATTACAAATTTTTAATTTCATCACCGTTTTGTTTGTTTACATTTTTATTTTTCGAAAATTACATTTTACAAGTTTAGAAAAATAATCATCTTTAATATAAATTCAAATTTTATTTTTATTTTACTAAAAAAAAACATAAATATGTAATTTCTCATAATTTTTTTGGGTACGAAACAAATGGAGCCTTAACATCAAGTTTGTCATGCATAATTAGTATTATGCATTTGACTTGTCATGTATGTTTGCATGCAGGAAAGCAAGAATTGATTGAAAGAAAAAAACTTAGCAGTCTGAGTTTGTGTGTAAACAATCTTATAATTATTTCCATTATTTTCCAAATACATGTTGGCCTGATACGTACAAGAAAGCGTACATTAGTTTTCCCAGTCCAAACATGTTTATGTGAACATTAGTTTTCAGAGCCCAAACATTTTTTGGCTTTTCATTTGTTTCTTTCATCTCTTTATAAAACAATACACATATAGTATTAAAAAATAAAAAATAACAAAGCAAAAATAAGATGATAGGGAGACGGCCATCCGCCATGTGAATGCAGGCGGCGGAGGCGGACCCCATTTTCACCCTTGTTTTTCTTTTTTCTTTCTTTTTTTTTTATGACTTTAAAAATATTAAGTTGATCATAGCTTACGTATACAATACATGTGAATATTGAATTTTATGCAGAAATGACACATTTTAGCATTTAACATCATGATGTACAAATTCTAGATGATGACCAGGGGCTAGAATCGCACCTCAAGGTGTTGAAAATGGAAAAAAGGTCAGTTAAATGAGTAACATATTAAGTAATCAAGCAAAATTTGCATGAAAATTTAGGATACTTATATTATCCGTCGTACGAGAATAATTATAACTGCTCGTATGTTCGAAATTAATGCATGTGTATGAATCACCTTTATAATGCAAAAGCAATCCCCTCAATCAGAGTATTTTTTAACTCTTAACAAACATATGATATATTGAATATTTTCTTACCTGTATATTGTGATAAGATATTAATAATTCGTACAAGATTATCCTAACCATTTGAAGTGGATTTTGTTGACAATTTTATATTTAAGTAGAAAACATAACTCATTATTTATTTAATATAAATTAATTGATATAAGCACTTCCAGAGATGCCATTCTCATCTTGAAAATCACTCCAGCTATATAGTATATATTTTGCACTTCAAGAAAATAAAAAGAAACTGCATATTTTTTGCCCGGGCGACAAACCAACAAATAGATGCAGACAAATATATTTTGGACAGTGTTCCGTCTTCCCGTTTTTCAATTTTGAAACGTTAAATCATGTTTAGCCAGCAACTAAATTAAACGAAAGTGGGAATTATATAATGTACATTCTTTTTAGGAAAAGCAAATTGTATTAAATGTTAACTTTTGTGTGAAAACTGGATTTTTATAATCTTGTGACATGGAGATTGCAATCATTTATTTTATTAAATGCATAATAGAGGAGATGTTAGTTTCATCATCCACCGTTATTCAAAAAAAAAAAAAAGAAAAG
>AYJT01039379.1:0-17282 GCA_001278415.1 Ocimum tenuiflorum
TGCAGACTTCTTAAGACTTACAGGTAGGTCGTCGAATTTAGATCCAGCATTATGTTAGGATTTTGCTTGGTGGTGCCGACATAATTTTCTATTTCCATGTAGCATTTTCAATTATTATATCGACCATTGCAATCCTAGTAAATTTTCAGCACAAAAAATAATTGAGTTAAATTTGATGTACTTAATTTAGTTTGGGTATCTTTTCTCAGAAAAAGGTTTAAGGTATCCTATTAGTTTAGGTTGGCTTAAAAGTTGATAAATGGTTCCATTAAATTTGAAGGTCGAAATTTTATCATGGAATTTTCATTTTTTTAAGTTGGAATATACTTACACCGAGAAAAATAAGCGCGAGTCAAATCTGATAAGTTTATATTAATTTGAATTTTTATTTGATCACAAAAATAGTCAAATTAAATTTTAAATTAAAAATTAATTTGAGTTAAATTTGATATTTCACTTTTAAAAATCCAATTAATAATGAGGGAAATATTCAGTTACGTTATAAACGTTAATTTTAAAAAATAATATAAATTATCTATAATTTCATATAAATGTATAAATTATCAGAAATTATTTAAATATAGGATGAATTCGTTTTTTTGGGCACAAAAAAATTGAGTCAACGTATTGCATTCTGAATTTATTGGGTGATTAAAGAAAATTAATCTCGAACCTTTTTAAATATGGCGTGTTAATTCAATTTCCCGATGCTAAAAATTTATATTTGAATAATTTTTTATAGGTTGTGTACTTATATGAAATTTTAAATAATTTATATTATTTTTAAAAAAAATGTTGGACTTTTTTCCTATATGACTATGTACTGATAACAACAATTTTACATAGGTTTTTCAGATGGAGTAAAACTCTAATATAAGATTTTGCGAATTGCATATGGTGGAATATTCAAACAGCCTATATATAATATAGTGTATGACGTCGGAAAAGGACAAAACAAATCAGTAGGGAAATATTTTATAATATAAAAGAGAGAAGGAATCCATTAATGTAGTAGGTGAAGCCCAGCGCAGCAGAAGCTGAAGTATTGGAAGCAAAATTATTGCGATCATCAATATAAAATCTTAGCGCAGCGAGAGGCTTACACTTGCAAGGCGAACGAGCTCAACACCTGTGAAGCAATGGCGTCGACACGCATCACCAAGGCTTTCAGCCATCGCTCACTAAGCTCCCTCACTCACCGCCTCTCTGCTAGAACTCAATCGCGCCCTGCCGCTGCCGCTACATTTTGTCGTCAGGTTCTTCCAGTTTTAATCTCGATCAATCGAATTTGCTCTGTTTAGATGGTATCACTTGTTTGCTTGAGATAAACTAGACGAGTATTGGATGCATTTCTAGTTCAATTTGTATCTATAAGATCTTGCGGCATGAGATCTGATTGCTGATTGAAGAATATGTTTTAATTTATCGATTTCTGCATGCAATCATTGTGTTTCGCTGCCAGCAATTGTAATTTGCCAGTCAGTACAAATAGTTTGATTCAGTTGAATAATTTCGACGCGAAAACAATGTGATTTTCGTTATGGTAGATGAGTACGGACGCACGCAGTGTTGCTGCTCGTTTAAGCAGTGCTGGGTTCATCAGGAGCCAGGGGTTTATAGGAGGGAAATGGACTGATGCGTACGATGGTAAAACTATTGAGGTTAGGAGTCTGCATTTAATAATGATTACTTACGGGCTAAATGAGAAAGCGTTTCGCTATGCATTTGATGGAATAGCGACTTTACTCTTTCATGGCAGGTTCACAATCCTGCTACAGGGGAGCTTATAACAAATGTTTCATGCATGGGTACAAGGGAGACAAACGATGCGATTGCTTCAGCACAAGATGCATTTCTTTGTGAGTTTTCATGTTAATGTCCAAATAGAGTTTCTATTCCTCTTGTTTTGGCATATTCATGAGAATTAAAATTGGAAGACTGTTATTGTGGGTTCTTTGTGCCTATCAGTGATCACTGATCAGATACGTCTTATCACATTCTCTTTCAGTTTTCCGAGCTAGTGGCACAGTTCATTTCCTAGAACAGTATCATCTAATAATCTCACACAGCTTAGAAACTGCCTCTGCTGCTTCACTGTATGCCAATCCGTCTAGTTGAATTGATGAGTGACTAAATAAAGGGTAGAAGATATTCATTATCAGTACGTTATATGTGCCTATCAGTGATCACTGATCAGATACTTCTATGACATTCTCTTTCAGTTTTCTGAGCTAGAAGTACACTTTATTTCCGAGAGTAGTATCATCTAATAAATGGTTGAAGATATTCATTATCTCTTAATTGAACTGCAGCATTTGGTTTGGTTCTACTAGTGTTTCCTGTAGTTTCTTTCCTTGGTAGTATCATCTAATAATCTCACACCATCTAGTTGAGTTGATGACTGTATGCTGTATCTGGTTTGGTATTATGGTTTTCAACTAGGGTTTGTCTTTTCTTTTATGATTCTTTATGTTGAAATCTAGTTTTGGAATAGTTTGATTACATATCGGGATAATTTTCTTTCTATTAAAACTACTTATTTATTTTCCATTAGTAAATAATATTCTGTACGGTGGAATCAAAATTTTAGGTTTTATATGGCCTAACTAAACTTAATGTTTTAACTGAAGCTTGGAGCAAGCTAACTGCTGCTGAAAGGAGCAAGTGTTTAAGAAAATGGTACGATTTGTTGATGGCCCACAAACAGGAGCTTGGTGAAATTATGACCTTAGAGCAAGGGAAACCTCTAAAAGAGGCCATTGGCGAGGTACCTGATTTTCTTTCTCTGCTCCACAAATTACTGCATTATGGTATGGATATTATTTAATGAAGCATTTATAAACATTCAATTTACAGGTTGGCTATGGAGCAAGTTTTGTGGAGTTCTTTGCAGAAGAGGCTAAGCGAGTGTATGGTGACATCATTCCAGCAACATTACCTGATCGTCGGTTGTTTGTTGTAAAGCAGGTGATGATTTTGAGTCCCTTATCTCACTTCATGAGTCTCTTTCTAATGCATTATCTGATGCTTTTGTGGATAATTATCTAACAGAGACTCCTGTTCTGACAATTACCCAGGGAAAACTCCAGGAAACCTTAAACTTATATGTTAAATGAACAAATGTCTAGTAGGAATAATTGGATAAAATACCGGTAGAATCAGAAATCTTTAAGATGAGTTCTCAAGAGTCAGATGATATGTTCATTCTGTTTCATTGTTAGAGTGTAATTTCTCAACAAGGAAAAGCAGTAAATGGAATCCTTAAAAACAATGAAAAAGTTTTCGGAGGAACTGAAAGCCTTGATGCTTCAATTGACAAAATAAAACCCTCGATGACATAATTTTTAATGAACTTGATCATTAAGAATTATTAATTCAGGAAAGTTAATGTGTAACTTTCATAGGATAATTCATTCAGTTCTTTTTAAATGGTTCATAGAATGAGATCACTCATGCATTCAAAAAAGAACAGAAATTGTGCTTGAACCTCATTCTTTACTTCTTACTATCTGTAAATTATGCTTGATTTGATGCTGTCTTGAGTGGAAGTACTAATGGACAGTTCTACTATGAATAATAAGGTTGGGCATTTGGACTGCTTTTCTAGGTAATAGAATTATATTGCTAAAGAAACGTTCTCTTGCAGCCAGTTGGGGTTGTTGGGGCAATTACACCATGGAACTTTCCTTTGGCAATGATTACACGCAAGGTTGGTTTCATTTTCTACTATATAGCTTGGTGATATCATAAACGATTTGGTTTCTTGTGACACAGAACTGCATTAATATCATGTCAGGTTGCCCCTGCCCTTGCATGTGGATGCACTGTCGTCGTAAAACCTTCGGAATTCACTCCATTGACTGCATTAGCGGCAGCTGAACTCGCCCTTCAAGCTGGGATACCACCTGTAATTCTTAATATGTCCCTTAAAAGTACAATGACATGTAGTGTGGTTACATTGGCATGCCTGACTCTGCACCAATTCTGTCTCAGATGCTGTTAATCTACCATAAAGTGAAAAAACTTAAATTTCGGGCATCGATATGGTATCTGACACCAGTCAATGCCCACTGAGTATAGATCTTTTTTGGCTCATTTTAGACTTCTAGTGTCCTTGCCTACTGCCTAGCTTTAGCAACGGAGAAACAAAACTGATAATATTTATCAATTTATATAATCTCAAGAAACGTAATACATTGTCATCTCAATTATTTTTGGTGGAGGTAGAGATGTAGGAGTCCTAACTTCATGATTAAATATGCTAAAGAATATGAAGCAGAAGAAAAATGAATCCTTATCTTCAATTATAACCACCCCAAGAATGCACAATAAGTCATATTGGTTTTGAAAGTACTTGTATAATTTGAATTATGAAACGTCTAAATCGCACAATTTGACCTATAACACACACACACAAACACGAGGCACAATTCCAGTTCCAATTTAGATTAACATATCATGCTTCTAACTAGCTGACTGAATCTCGTTTTATCTGAGGTTCCAATTTGTTTTGTTCTGATGTTTGTGTTCTTTGCATGATAGGGTGCATTGAATGTTGTAATGGGAAATGCATCTGACATTGGGGATGCACTATTACAAAGTCCTCAGGTTTTCTCTACTTAAGATTCACATATGATTGTTTATTGTTTCTAACCCCAAAATAAAAAGACTTAAATGTTTGTGAAACTTGTTAGGTGAGAAAGATCACATTCACAGGCTCGACAGCTGTTGGAAAACATTTGATGGCAGGTGCTGCAGGGACTGTAAAGAAGGTGGATAATGAAAATGCTTGCATCCTTAAAACCATAATGATCATAACAAATTTAGTGGAAAATTTTGACATGCAGGTGTCCCTTGAACTTGGCGGCAATGCACCCTGCATAATTTTTGATGATGCAGATCTTGATGTGGCTGTGAAAGGAACAGTAAGAACAAACTCATTTCTATTCAATATGCATAATGTTATTATAGGAAAGGACTCAAGTGTATTTAGGGTCAGCTATGAATGCTGTTTCTGGTACATGTAAATATTTTCCCTGAAGATCAACAATGTGATACTAATATTTGAGCGTTAATCTTGTCTTGAGCAGATTAAATGAAGTGCCAGTTATTTAATGGGTTTTGAAATTGATCTTAGTCAATAACTTTATGGGTTTTGAAATTGAAAATGAAGTGCCAGTTATTTAATGGCGACCAAGATTACCAGTAGGAGTTGCATTGTCTTCAACATATAGTCTGAAGCTTTCTATTTTTTTTATCATACTAGAATAATATGAAAATTACATACTGGAGTCGTATAACCTTCCATCAATTTGTGATGTTCACATTATATAACAGTTAAGGCCTTCCCCATCCGTATAACTGGAATATTCATTTATACAGTCATGTATAGAAAAAGAAGGTTCTCAGTGTTCTGGATTTTGTACCATTTTCCTTGCTGACTATTTTCATTTGAGGATCTCAACTTGTGTAGTTTGCTGTTAACTTGTCACATTCTCAATTTGAGGATCTTTGTGGTTTTATTTCTGCAATTTCAGTTGGCAACTAAATTCCGCAACAGTGGACAAACATGTGTCTGCGCAAATAGAGTACTAGTGCAAGAAGGTAGTTGACAAAATTCTGAAGATTGTAATATTTTGTGTGAACATTCTAAGTGCAAATTCTTAATACTTCTTGGAAATAGAAAAGGATTTAAATCAAACTGAGAAGTTAATCTTCACAGCCAAAAAATTCATATTTCTTTTTTGTCAAATTGCAATTTTCCCCAAATATTTCAAAGCTGCCAGCCATGATTTTAACAGTTTGTCACTTTTCAGCTAATTTGTGGATTTGGTTAAAATTAAGCCACATAATGGCTTACCTTAATTATTGAGGATTTACTCATTTTGACTAAACTTTGCCTTCACCTAACCGAAAAAAGCGATTCTGTAAAATTTATGTATCTTAATTTTGACTTATTTTCGTTATATTTCAACATTTCCTGTCATATAATCCTCCATGATATTCTTTTTCGCCTCTTGCAGGAATTTTTGATAAGTTTGCGGATGCTTTCACAAAGGCTGTTGAGGGTATGAGAGTTGCACATGGCTTTGCTGAAGGTGCAGTACAAGTGGTCAGTATTTTTACTCATATCTCAGATGGCTTAGCCAAATTATGTACACGATTGTTAACATTAACCTTCCTTGATATCATTCAGGGCCCTCTGATTAATGATGCCGCGCTTCAAAAGGTCAGTTCTCTATATCTTATTCCGATTTGGTTTATACTCTGACCAAGATAGTTGTTGATTACTACCAATTGCCTTGCAGGTTGATACATTTGTCAAAGATGCCATTTCAAAGGTTTGTTCTTTTCCTGCATGGAATCATAGCTTCTACATTCAATTTCTCCAGAAATACCAATAACCTTGTTTCAAGTCCTCACGAACCTATTGAGCTTTGAAGTTGATTAATCAAATTTGAGAAAATGCTCAGTCGCCTGATACTAAAGTCTGACCAAATAATTCCAATCTTCTTTAATAATGATAAAATAAAATATATCTCCAAAGTGATCCCTTTTATCTGCCCATATAATTCCAATCTTCATAAATTATAAATTATAGCAACTAACTTAAATAAAGACAATGAAGAATCCTAAATCGGCCTAAAACATGAATGCATAAATCCGATTAAATACTATCTAAATCCTAATATATTTCTTACAATAATTAAATACTCTAAATTAAATAAAAAGTCCTCCCCAATCATATCTCTTCCAAATACATGCATATCAAACTCATAATACTCGAGATGAATATGCCTATTTTTGGAAATGGTGCAGTGATAGATTTTCCTGATCTTAATGGTAAGCTATGGAGTGCGAACTATGGCGTAACTGCTTAGTTGTTTGTAAAATCAACACTGGTTCAGGTTCTTAAGAAGTTGTTAAAACATCCAGGGCATTCCGCTTTATTTATTACTCATAATTCTTGCACCAACAAATATAATTTTTGTCATTCAAGGGAGCTAAAGTCCTTACTGGTGGCAAGAAACACAGCCTTGGGATGACATTTTATGAGCCTACGGTGCTGACTGATATCAAAAGTGAGATGACTTTATCAAGGTATCTCTAACAGCCTCATCAAATTAACTTTTTATTCAAATTGTTTCTTAGGAGATCACGGTTTCAAATTTTCTTATTGGAAATGGACTATCTGCACATTTTATGACTGAATGCATTTCCTTAAATTTGTGTGTCTCTAAACAATCTTACTTTTTGTTACTATAATAACTTATTGATGAAGGAGAGCGTTCAGTATTGAATCTAGACCTTTTTATTCTCGAGCTTTACAATACCATCTTGTTATGTGTTCTGCTAATAATGGTTCTATTGCCTGATATGCTGAAATTGTGTAGCAACTTAAGATGCTGTTCAAATGTGTGATAAGTAGTTAATACTGGAAAAAATAGCCTTTGTCTCTTGGAGCGTGGGAACTTGAATTTCGGAATAAACTCAATTCTTATTCTTCCTCTGAGGTTCTGCTTAGGGACTGTTGCAGTGGACAACAATAGGAAAACTTCACGGACAATGTAATCAATTTACTGGCTTACCTGCCTAGTGCTGGTCAAATGTTTACATTGACTGGAAATGTATAACTGACCTTTGTGTTCTTATTTTCTATACGCAAATTTTGACTGTACATTTTTAGGTAGAAACTAAGAACTCTTTGTATTTCAGTCCTCTTTGTAACTTAAGAATGGTCATGGTCAAATGAGTTCTAGATTATCAAGGCATTGTTACATCCAACCTTTTATTTTTGGTTAACCTTCTATCTGGACTTTGATTTCAGGGAGGAAATATTTGGGCCAGTTGCTCCTCTTCAGAAATTTAAGACCGAGGAAGAAGCTATCCATAGGGCCAATGACACTAACGCAGGTATTCTGGGTGACCTTCAGATTTGAATATTACAGGCTGTTATGTCCCTGTAAATCTAACATAGAAAATTATTAAGGCCTTCTTTTTTTACTTTTTCTTCCTTTTTCTTAAATTATGGTGAATGAATCACTGAGTATTTGTACCTAATAAAACAATCTCTCCGATCAAAAAATAAAATAAAACAATCTGACTTGTAGGTCTGGCTGCCTACATCTTTACAACAAATACACAACGCTCTTGGCGTGTAGCTGAAGCTCTTGAATATGGATTGGTTGGTGTTAATGAAGGACTAATCTCGACAGAGGTAGGGATAATTTTTCTCTACTGTGGATAGAGTATATGTGCACTCCATTTTTAATTCATTAATCATCTTCATATGAAAATAGGTTGCTCCATTTGGCGGTGTGAAACAATCAGGACTTGGCCGTGAAGGATCAAAATATGGGATGGATGAATATCTTGAAGTAAGTATATTCAGATTTGCCTTTTCTCTTTTATATGTTATTCTAACTATTCTTGCTTGGGACTCTGGGTTTTGTACTATGCATAGTTCCATGTGCACCACTATTATTTTGGATTTTATAATTTAATCATCGTCATCTTTAAAGTTAGTTATTGAGTTGCTATTTCTTGTATACTTCATTGTTTGACACATGATTTCCGAAACCTTGTGGGATCCTAGTTTACTTTAGAAAAGGGACTAAGTGCCAATACACTGTCGTGACGGACATAATCCCTAAGAGTTTTATATTCAGTAGGCAGCCACTTTCTTGTCTCGAATGGTGCTGCCAATTCCCTGCTCATGCATTATCGGTTTTTACTCAAAACTGCACTACTGCAGTGAATACGATTTACGCCTAAATCAGAAAATCCAGACTAGTATTGCATGTTATTAGCAGTAACTCAAGCATGATACATGGCTATTTTGTTGCAGATGAAATATATATGCTTGGGAAACATGAACTGAGCTCCTGTATTCAAGTTCAAGGCTTGTCTCCTCGTATCTGGGTCCGTAGATGGTGTGGATAAAGTGCACTTTGTTAAAGCGTGTTGCACTGTCAAGACCCCAGCACTGAGTTGCGTCGGATTTGGTAAACAGCCTTGTATAGTTGAAATTTGAATTGCTCCATTAGTATCTAAATAAGTGCCTATTTGTACTATTCCTAGGAGACAAATGCTTTTTCTTCTCCTCTTGTTTTATCGCATCAATAATGGAGAAAGTGATCCCTCTCTCTCATCGTGCTTGGATCACGTTTAATAAGTTCCTATCGGACTAAAGCGACTGAGTTTTTGAAAATGTGTTGTTTTGGAAAATTTTCCTCGTTTTTGGAAATTTTCGTTAATGTAGTAGGGGTTGAGTTGGGTGCAGATTTTTCGTTGCACTTTTTGTGTTATGGTCCGTGTTAAGCATTACTTTTTTTTAATTATGTTTTGGTTAATATTCTTTTATAATTTTAATTTTGTATGCTTTAGTTTAGTTTGCGGATATTATATGGGTTTGTTGGATGCAATTAGGATATATAATTATTTTGAGGAGGTCTCATGTTAGACTGCTTAAATCATTTAGGCGGGTTTGAGTTTAGGATCCAGAGCTGACGAATATGAGTTTGAGTTTAAGATTCCGGGCGAGTATGAGTTTGGATTGGTAGAAATGAACTATTTAGATTCACCTAAATCATTTAGGTAGCATAACACAAGTTTTTGCCAATTAGTTTTAGGATATTGTTGTGATAATAATAGATTTCTGATAGTCAATAATCAGACATAATTGAAAAAAAAATTATGGAGCCTAATTTGTATCTAATAAATCTGTGTAAACATCCATAAAATTAGACTAAAGAAAACACAATCATAGATAACAAAATTTTTGACTAAAATGTAATACAAATTTGATACGTGATACAGAGTGCAAGTGTGTAACACGAGGTGTAATAGGACATGCATGAATTAATAAATCAACCGAGATCCCGAAGCATTTTTCTCTGTTATAATTCAAGTGTCGTGCGTAATTCCTTTTTGACTTGGAGGATGTTTGTTATTTTTTACCCCCTTTCTTTAAGGTTGTGTTGCACACACACAGACAGGCACACACCGGTAGAAAAGATTTCTTGAATTTGCAAATGGATCCATCTTCACGTTTGACACTTTCAATATCCGGTTCACGTTTTCCGGCTTTTGAGATAATAAAGGAGGACACTTCTCAAAGAAGGTCTTCCAAATGATATGGTCCTCAAAGAATCTGATTCCTGCTCGAAATTGAGTTAGTACCGACTTCACTTAGTTCTTGTTTTACTAGGCCGGTACCATCAATATATTGTAATCTACTGTAAACAGCTGGGAATTCTCAGATGTTGATGTGAGAAACTTTCCTTTTTCTTAATCAATTTGTGCCATGCTATGTAAACCTGAATTTAATATAAATTTTTAGATGTCGATGTGATTAGTGCTGCATTCTCACACGAGTATGAGTCTCATTCATAAGATTCATGTGCGATTTGTATTTCATGTGAGTGGGTGCAACACCTAGCTATGCATGCCAGAGTTGCTCGTAATATTACAGCGACTTAATTGTTGAAGAATTTAACATCCCATTTTTGGATTGTTCAAAATTTTAATATCTTTTAAGTAAATCAGGTAATACGTATAACAAAGGGTATGAATCGCGTAATTAGAGTCCACTAAACCCAATTGTATTATCTACTCGACTCTTTTAGATAAATTTGATAATTATTTTGACAATTGGATGTCTTATCTTAACTTTGTTTAATCAACGTAGAGATTTATAATGATTCAATGTGCATTGTATATTTGAATCTAAGTCAGTATCTAAGGCCATAACGGAAATCCCTTGGAAAAAATTGCTAATGAATACCTAACAAAATTTACATAATCAGGACACCCCAAGATAAAATATTGAACCATATATTTACCATGGACGATCGATTCAGTAATTTTATATTAAAACCACAAATGATCGCATGCATGTATCGATAAAAACAAATGCAGATGTTTCATAAAACACGATAAATCTATTATTCATTGGGGTTTTATTTTCAGTATTTTTGTGTAACTAGTTAATTTACATGTGTATTCACACATAAATTAAATTTGTGCATGTTAATTATACAATCTTTATAAGATATGGTAGATTATAGTAAAGTTTCTTTTACACGAATAGCTATATTAAAATATATAAATAAAAATTATAATTTAAGTATAATAATTATAAAATCATATAATGCATAATATTAAAATAAAAAATGTGTAATTTACATCGTTATATTTAAATTAAACATTTGAGAGGATTAAAATAGAGAGCATATAATCAGTAATATATGTATAGTTTTATAGTAGGCATACATTAATTACAAACGTGCTCGTTTTTTCTCGCTTTCTTTTCTTTTCTTTTTTTTTTTTATCTGAAATGCGAATTGGTTAATACGTGGAAATTGGATCTACATAATAAAAAATATGTCTAAATTAGAAAAATATTAGGATGAATCTGACAAACGAATATCACATAAGCTTTATTCATTTCTATATTTTGTGGTGTAATCCCTCTTTGAAATTAATGCAGTTTGTCTCGACAGAGGAATATTTAATGGGTAGCTAGCTAGATAAACTTATGATTAATGATATAAGACAGAAAATAGCGATATTAGTAAAAAGAAAAGAATTGAGTTTTTTTATTAACCAAAACACATAGGAACATTTTAATGGTGGCAAGATACGACAATGGGTTTTTTTTTTAGTCGGGATGGGAAGTGGGGATTCAAATTTTGAACATCTTTTATGAGAGAGTTTTTACATATAGATGTCCACTACTGGGATGTTTGGGAAGGGATAATAGGATTGTGGTTCAAATTCTAGAAATAGAAAAGAGGTATTATTTTTTAGGAGATCTTCTTTTAGACCATCTAAATGATATAATTAAACGGGTCAACTTATTTATTTGACTCAACCATACCTTATTCGTTTATGTTTGAGTTATGAAAGCGTGTTATTTAGATCCACCTAAATTATTTAGGTGATCTAATACAAATATTTATCTTATTCTTTTTATCAAACAAACGTACAAAGTACAAACTGAGGAATATTTAAATGGTAACAGGAAAGGATCATGATTAAACAATATAAGATGGAAAATTTGTATCATAAATATACATGATTTTTTCATTAAACAAAAGTATTCGTATATTTTTAGCATAATAGGAAATGAGAAGTGGAGTTTGAAAATTAACGATAATTCTAGATTTATTCGGATTGTCTCTCCATCTTCCCGCGAAGAAAATGGAGGTAATTAGGGTTCTCTAACACATGAGGTCGTCCATCCCACTTGATAAACTTTATGGTGTATCATTATTAATTTTTATAGTTTTCTTCAATTCAATTCTTACACTTTATTTTACTTTCAATTGTTAATTATGATTGATTCTATCATTTAGGATTTATAACTTTTATCAATTTTAAAATTCAATTGTGTGTTCATAAATAGTTATTTAATTATGTTACTTCATAATTGGAGTTCGCTCTAGACATGACTTAATAATGGGAAAAAGAGGCTCACAAATCACAACTGGCTATATATACATCAGAAGAACAAAAGAAAACTTAGTTCAATTGCTAGTCAATATACGTTTGAGAAACAAATTTTAGTTTGATAAATTTTCGACCGATCAGATTATGGTTGAAACCAAATCGATCAAACTTTTATTTATTTATTAATGATTTATAACTTATAATTTGATTATACACTAAAATCTATATTTATGAAATTATAATTAATACTCTAGGGTTTTAATCTTCATTACCTAATTAATTTTCCCAGCAAATTTGACTCAAAATTTTTTATGCATGATATTTAACCCTAAGATTTGTTTTTGTTGTTTCTTAATTATTTGTATATCAATTGTTTGGTTCAGCTGTTATTGTTTTTTTTAGAGAAAGTTCAACTTAATTATATAGAATTATATGGTAATAAGGACAGAAATAGAAATTCTAGTTTTAATAAAAAATTGAACGAACCAACAAAAAGAACCACTATAATTTGTTTAGATTCAGTTATTAAAATTAGTTTGGATGATAATTTTTTTAGAATTTTTGTCAAAAGTCTAATTTTGTTTATTTTGGTTTCATTCAGTTTTGAACTACAATCCTACAACTAACTAATACACCAAAAGAAAGTGTGACATATATAGAATCTCACAATAAATTAATATAAAATATATTGGTGTTTATATTTGGAGCAATGACCATCAAATTTCTTCACTCGAAGAATAACTAGTCTCACAGGATTGAACAAGGGAAGCTTTATTTCCCCCGGAAACAGAAACTGAATGGATTTTCCAATATTCTTTGAGCACATATATATATATTATAATTATTATTAGCAATAATAAAATACGCACTTCTCTAATTTAACCTTATATATTCAAAATAAGTGGGAACAACACGTAAAAAAGTATTTCAGTGGTCAGACAAAAACGTAGATGAGTAATATACATATCAATACTAAAAATTTAAAATAATTTGTTGACAGTATCTTTATAGTATGCGTAATTATTTTCTATTGGTATAAGAAAGCAATTTAAAGAGGGAATAGTGGTAAAAAAGTTTGAAATTGGTCCCACCAATTCACCTCAAAGGAATATATTCAATTTTTTTGGGAATAAATTCTGAAAGAATATTAAGATGCTTAAAATTTAAGCAAACATGTCTCATATCCAATTCGACTCGCTTTTGCATTAGTTTATGGTTAAAAAATGAAAACGAACTACTAAAAGTTAAACCTCAACTTTTAGTGCATATGCTTTAGTAATGGGACAGCTACCCTAACGTGATACTCTAAATTAATTTCCAATTTATAAATTCTATTAATATATAATTAACTACTATCTATGGTTTCAATCGGATGTCCAAGGTGTAAAGCACCCAAATTAATATCTTCTAAAATTTACAAATAATCCAATGAGAAAGAGAAGGAGCTTAACAACAATTGAATTCAACAGTGCCATTTTTTAAAAATTTTAATATAATATTTAAGGTACAATAAACTCCACCCAAATGTCCCCACGTAAACTCAAATTCTTAATATTTAAGAACATATAAAATGTGCTTACCCACTGCACCCTCAGGTGGTAGACTCTTTCATCTGATGTTATATTTTCCTAGCATTCCAAATATATGACAAACACGGTTTCAAAAAGTATGACTCTTTCATTTTCATTTTATATCTTATTGTTTTTTATAATTTCTAGATTTATATTAGATTTCTGGGGTTTAATTCACTCTAAAAAATTTAAGGGCTTACCTTGTTCTCAATTTCTAGATTTTTTAAAAAAAATTTAATTTCCAGAGTTTATTAATTGGATATTAAAATTTAATTGAAATATGTTCGTAAGGCTTGCATATTGGGGAAATTCTCGATTAAAAGAGGAATATAAGATTGAAATTGTTTCCAAATTCGCTGATTTTGTTTTTCTCAGAATTTGTCCACGTAGTGTTAAATTGTTCTTTAAAAAAAATTGAATATTATAGAGAAAAAGAAGCATAAAAATTGTAGTTAAGAAGGGTGAGCTTACTGAATTCTTAGAAATTTTACAATTTGGGGGAAGGAATCTTTGCTTTATTTCTCAACGAAGGAAGAATTTATTCCTTTAGGAGAAAGATGATCAATACTACGAAGGGCTGTTTCATATCGTTGTTTATAACGCAGAATTGCATTTTTTCCAACACTAAAAATTTAATACCGAATAAACAAATTTATATCATACGAACAAATTAAGGTGAACGTGATTACACGCGTGCAATTTGTTAACCATGCATATTTTCTTGTCATCAATTCATCATTATATATACTTTTTTTTTTTTTAAATAAATGTCATCATATATAACTTACATGACTACATTACATTATAGACACGAAACATATGAACATATCACGATATCGATATAGGCTCAATTAAGCCAATATAATAATACATAAATAACATATAAATTTGTAGTTTTTTTTATAAATAGCAAATGAATTAAGAGAAAAATGAAAAGAAATGGGTGTGGGTGGGGCAACTTTTCACAAGGAGATGGATGACAATCTTCTATCCCACAAAAGCACTAGAGATTAATGGCCTTTAGAGCTACCCAAAATTAAAGCTCAATATATGCCACTTTATGCATTGATGTTCACATCCCCTCTTATCTTTTTTTGACCATATGCTTCCTATAGCTAACTATATGCATACATACATATACTTAATTAAGTTACTATATATTATTTGCTCTTTACTTTAGATTTCAAAATCTCACAATTTGTTTTCTTCTAACTCATTTTATTTAATTTAAAAACTAATTATAGGTACAATCGCAGTTGCTTCTGGATTTACTGAATTGTAATTCACAATAACAACAAAATATCATCTGATAACAGATTGCAATTTTTTTTAGAAAATATAACAGCTAACAAATTTGAACAAGGTAAAATACACTTTATTCATGCAATACAAGTAAACTATTGGGTCTTTATTTATGATTTTAAAGTTCATATTTGATTTATGATTTTTGTTGAAGTTCGTGAATTTTATGGATAATAACCCAAAGAAAAAGATTAGTATTAAGTTTGTGACTAAAATTCGTATGGATAAACCATTTGAAAGACAATTGTTTTTACATAAATATAAATAATTTTACAATCTTCGATTAGATAGCCTAACATATCCCATTAGATTGTCATCAATTCATACAACTATGTGAATCCGAATATATATACTATCCGATAAATTTGGACTCATCAAATAATTTGACACAATTTTTTTTTCCATACAAGGAATACCAAAGTAACTTATTAAGGACCGAAAATTTATACCTAGTAATTTCAATCGAAACCTTTTAATTGGGAAATGGGGTATTAGCACTCGTACCGCGACTCCAAAACTAACTTGAGTTAAAAATTAAATTCTTCTTTTAGAAGAGCATAATCGAAATATAGTTTGATAGGTGTAATTGTGGCGTTCTAGAGTGGTGAATTCAATGGACAATGATTTTGCAAAGATCCTATGCATGCACAATTGGGTGACATTGTGAATTAGATCTTCTACTTTTCAATTTGGAGGACAAATTGGAGACATTGTTTGTTATGAAGAAATTGATCAAGACTTGACTATTAGATCATCTTGTTCTAAAAAAAGGAGACAGAACACTTAAAAGAAGTATATATGCAATAGGTACTTATCACAAACTGACAACTAATGATAAAATACTTTATAAATTATAAATGTCGTGTGTTTCACATGTGCGTGTAGGGGGTAATACACATGACTGGCTCGTGCGAGTGTTGCGGAATCACCCAATAGTTGATTTCGGGGCGACAGTAGTCCAGTGACAACAATACATATCTTGAAACTGAAAAAAACTGATGATGTGGTTAATAATAATAACCTAAAAAGGGGTCGTACCACGAAAGACAAGTAAAGAAGCTAACTTTAATGAAAGAAATTGAACCATATGGTCCTAGTCCTAGACTACTACTAACTCACTTAAAGTAACATCAAATATATGTATTACATATATATACTACCCCATATATCTATCATCATTGCATGCAATATCTTAGACGTGACATCACTCTCACACACACATTTATAATGTACGTATTTGTGCAATTTACAGTAGAGGAATATAAGGGCTCTGCAAATATGTACTCTCCTTTTTGTGATCACAAAAGGTGTATAAATCCTCAGCATATGCACACACTTCCTTTTCTTTTTTAGTGTTAGAGAGAGAATAGATTTATGACACTACTTAATAAGTAAAATAAAATATGAGTACATATGTATATGGTATATGTGTATATATTATTACCCACTCTGCTCAATGCATGCATGTAATATTCATACCATCTTATTTTGTATGATTTCATTACGAAATTAAACACAATGATGCATGCGCATATATATATTTGCTTTTGCTACTGTTTTAATTAGAAGTATACTTCCCAAATTAATTAACCCTCCTTTACTTTTTACCATAAATGAAATATTCGCAACTGGTTCACTATATATGTGCGATTTTTCTGGATTTTCTTTTCATTTTATGGTGTTACTATGAGTAAAAAAGTAGAGGAGTTAAACTATCTGCAATAATTTGTAACTAAATAAAAAATCATTTGTTCTATTTTTCTACAATTTTCTAAACCAGTGAATTGTGTTGGATACAGCATGCGTACCATTGTAAAATGCAGTACATTGCAATGTTGTAAAAATTCACTAGGCGCTAGTCAAGCGCTCGATAGAAATTTAGCTCTTAAGCGGCTTAATCGGGTCTATGTGGTTAATCTATTTTATTATTATTATTATTATTATTATTATTATTAT
>AYJT01039394.1:0-21847 GCA_001278415.1 Ocimum tenuiflorum
GTTGCCCAATCACAGTTGGCCATGTTGCTGGGAGTTATTATTATTATTATTATTATTAATTATTAATTCAATAATTAAAACGAGGTGCGGATCCTGATCTTTTTCATGGTGAGCCGAGATGGACTTTCGTCGTTTGGAAGGAAGCACTGAAAATGAAGAGATTTCCATGCAGCTCCATTCTCAGCCATTTATTTAAATAAAAATGAAATATGAATAAATGTACATATTTATACTTTTAACCCCAACTCAATTTTAAAAAGTAGTATTGTGAACCTCAATTCATCTTGTTACACATTAAATGCACAAATGATCTCAATTGAAAACACTCGACCAAGATCCTCCTTTATTTGGAGATGGGGAGGGTAACCAAATCCTTGCTTTTGATGATCGAATAATAATTGCGGCAGCTGGGATTATCACAAGTCTACAGCTCTTCATGCTCACAAGACCACCTTCTTAGCATATTCATTCTCCTCCATTTCGTGCACTCATTGACGCTTAAGCCACTATATTTGTGTCCCCTCTCCTCTATTCACGTAAAAAATACATAATGATCCAAAGTAAATTTTTACTTTCAGGTAAAAGATACGAAGTCAAGGAAATGAAAACAGCAATGATACAACGATCAGATTTAGGGGAATGTACACAAGAAGTGATGATTACAATCCCTCCCTCAAAATGTACTACTTTATCGGGACTCGATCCAATTGCTCTTACAAGATTTCAGCATATGAAGAAACGCAGACAGCCCACGGTAATCTTTACGTTCAAATAATAAAGACTAGGAAGCATGCTGGAATATAAAGATTGCAGAGGCCTTGAGCCTCAGCAGCAAAACCTGAGGCCGTCTGAGTGTTTCTTCCCGCAGGCCAACCGAATGATTGCTTTTCTCTATTTACGATGTCGCCTCTTTGCTTCAGCTCTCTGTCTCTTGTCATCTTCCCACTCTCTCTCATAAATTCTGAAACCCTAAGTCAAGGGATACAATCGGCAGTGCTCAGTATAATCATTTTAAACAGACCAGATATCAAACTAAGAAAAACCCTATGGCCCATCTTTCACTTTTGCTGCAGATGAGGACAATGCACATGAAAAGGAACTCGTGCCCTAATCTATAACTATGGTGTAGTAGACTAAAAGTGCACGTAGTTCAAAATAAAGACACTTAAATAGCATATGGCTTGTTAAAGGATACGGATCAGGATCACGACGAGTTTTGTTGGCTGTTTCCTTGCTGTGGACCCGAAGGCTGGGCTCCTCTACATAGCCTGGGCGTTGCACTGTGGCCCCTTTGCGATCTCCGCGGTCTCTTACATCATGTGTCTGTGACAAACTAACTGAAACGGGAGGAGGTGTGGGTGCGGCTGGTAAATACTCTCCAGGTTCTGAAGTCATATGCTCCCTTTTGAGTTTCCGCCTCTTAGAAGCATTTAAATCCATATCCTCCTTGCTTATGTTTGTTTTATCCCTCTCCCTCTCCCTCTCATCCACCTACACGTAAATATAAAAAATATGAAAAATGAAAAATAGAAAAGAATTTGTGTGGCTGTAGTAGAGAAGAGTGAGTAAACGTGACAATGTCAGCTACCTTGATTGATACCGTGTCGCGCTCATCGCGCTTTCTATCTCGAAAATCATCGTCTCGTCTCCGTTTTGTGTCGTCTTGTAATACTGAACCATTCTCTTCAGATCTTCTCCTTTCCCTCTCATCATGCCTAGGTGAAAGCTTTTGGGTATGTCTCGCATTTCCAAATCGCCTATCAGAATCATCATCTCTCCTATTGGCAACAGATTGGGGGATCACATGAGGTGGCAGAGGTGGAGGTGGAGGCAAACTTTGTCCATGAAATTTATCATCCGCATGTGATTTCTCGACGGATGTTTCATTGTACCTTATTTTGCCTCTATCGTCTTTAGTTCTGTCATCCTTGGCTTGCCTATCGAAGTTCCTATCAGCAACTCTCTCTTGCAATCTTTCAACTGAACGCTCTCTTCCATGCCTTTCCAGCGACCTATCTCTCAACTTTTCAGATAAAAAATCTTCGCCGCGTGACTTATCAGGACGTTCTAATCTTTCTCGGTAATCCCTATCATATCTTTCACTACTCTTTTCTTTTGATCTGTCCACTGGCCTATCTGTAACCCTGCTGCTGCTGACTTGTTCGTCAGAGCCTGATTTCTCAGTTGCTGCCACATGAAGTTTATCCACAGCTCGCAAATCATTTGGCCTCTCCTTATCAGAGAATCGAACCTCATTACTATCTGCGTCTCTTGAATCAATTTCCCCCTTACGCCGCTTATTTAGCCGGTCAAGATCTTCAGCAGGACTGGCTCTTTTTTGAGGTTTCTCACTAGATTTAGAAGCTGCACTAAGATTGTCCTGCCTGGGAGAATGAGTAGACCTGGAAGTTGATTGTTTGTGCACATCAGAATAATCAGTGCCATCATCCTTCCCACCATGAGTCTTTGGATCAGAAGATTTTGTATTTGTGACCTCCACTTTAGTTTCAGAATTCAAATCTGAAGATCTAGTGGATGAGTTTATTATTTTAGCTGAAGAAGCATTCGTGGCAGCATTTCCTGAAGTTGCAGAAGAAACATTAGCATCTCCAAAGAGTAATCAATCTGGGAATAAATTTATTCAAATCAGAGGAGGAACCTGAAGCTCTACCAACACCTTTTCCAGATTTATCATCCTCTTTGGCGACATCCAGCTTCGCTTGCTTAGCAAGAGATCCAGCTGCTGAAGACCTTTTCACCACAGGCCTGGTCTGTATTCATAAGCTAATGCGTTAAAACATAAAATAAGTAGTACACACATTATATAATAGTGAATTCCCCACAAGGCAATCACTATGTTTAGCAATGAAGCATGCCAATAGCATTGGCCAAAGCTGTTAGTCCTTGTGATATTCAATAATAAAAACTCCAAAGCAGCAAAAAAATAATGACATGCAAGCATAAACTACGTGTACACAGAGCTAAAATTAAGCAAGCACCACGAAGCAGCATCATCGAATTTGAAAGATACGTAAATATCATTACTGGTCAATCAACACTTACTAGCAACCAATTGCAGATAAAAGAAAATTATAATCAGGGCTCCATTTAGTTCAAGAACATCAGAGGAATGAATCACAACATTCTTAGATGGAATATTCTGTAATGTTAATGAACATAAGACAGGAGACCTTTTCAGAAACTGACTAGATTGGCCGATGAAGAAATTTGCAAGACAAGAAATGAAATATTAGTACTCTTTATTCCAACTATCTGTTCCTTGAACTACTCATCAAAAAGTTCACTGTCATATTTAGGTTCAGGTACTTCTGACTACAGCATGAACTAAATTAATGAACACATCTAACTGCAAGAAATAATAAAAAAAATATTATATGACGATCACCAATTTGACTTCCACCTAAAGTTCAGAATACTATAGAACTTGGAATCCACCACGAAATGAACTTTTCTACAACACCAGGAGAAATAATGTAAGGAAAAAAAATGTTTGCTACCTCAGGTTCCATAGATGCTTTGACTTTTGAGTTATCTTCCAAATGTTTGTTTGCTGATTCATCCATCTGTTTTAGATTGTCAACTGAGATTTTGAATCAGTTGACAGCAGAAAACATTGGTCAGACCCATTATCTATCCAACACATTCAACTTTCAATGAAGCTGGTTCATATTTCAGCAAGTCGTTTTCTTATCTTTCAACATTACCATCTGTTCTTCTAGGATCTCTGCCCAGATTCCCAGAATCTGAAAGCAAGTTCCCAGCAGAAGCATTTCTGCTCCCCATATGCTCGGGCTGTGATGCAGCCCCATTTGGCAGGACATTAGCATTCGATGATAATGACCTTGAAGCAGCAGCTGGAACAGGCTTTATATCTAGATACCCCATGCCAAATTCCTCGTCTGTGACCCATGAAGGCTGCCATCAGAAGGTAAGATAGATATCAACGCTAAGATCTTCTGAGGAGAAAAATTAGCTTCATTGAAGTTCCAAATTGGAAAGAAAACAATACCATGTCACAATGACGTGAAGCTACTAGAAAATTGAACGTAACTGACAAGCAACAAAACAAGTCTCCCAGTTCTATATCAATAGCACACGCATAACTAACCAAAGAAGATCAGATCTTTCATGGGAATATGCTCATTAAATACACAAAAAGAGAATTGAATAACCAGCTAAGAAATAGGAAAGGAAATTTTTTTCCAAACAGCTACTTTGTTGACTTGGTCACCTACTTTAATCACAAATAAAAAAGTTCATTTCAAAGTTTACCTTTCTCGCAGCCAATGCTGCAGCAACACCAGTTGCTAAAACTTTAAGATCCTCTCTTTCATCACTTTTTATTTTAGCCACCTATACAAAATCAGAAGTGATTATCCATAACCTAGCACAGCGCAAGTCTCAGAAAAGAAGTTGAAGCAGATATCTGAATCACACAGTTTACCCTCTTTTCAAGGTTGATGCCACTCTTCCTAGTAACAGGAAAAACACTTGAGATTTTTGTTAGCATAATCAAGGCATTTCGTATCTCCATGTACTCAGTTGATTCCAAGCACTGAATCAGTAGCCTAGTAATCCGTTGGCTCCATTTCCAATGTACCTTCAAGAAAGAATATAATGCTTAGTAAAAGTGAAGAAAAAAACATTGTAAAATGACAACAAGCAACATAATCTCATTCTCCATTATATAGTTAAAATATAAGGGTGACGATGAAGATAGCAGAGGTTCAGGTATAAAGAAAGATGACGAGGCACATGACGAATCAATTCGAAATTCAACAAAAAATTATCAGTTACCCACTAACTTACCTTGATAAATTGACCATAGGTAACACGTTGGCTGTTCGGATATCTATAATAGACAGCAAACCCTGGCATGTTCCCACACTCCCTCTCGTATATTGATTCGTCACTCTGCAGAATATATTTCTTAGCTATGAATAAATAGATGGATGAACTAGCATCAAAAGATACAAGAAAGTGATAAGCACAATCGCACCTTCCAATGATAAGCAGTTTTCAGCGTCTCAAATAAGAACCTCCCAAGTCGGCCCACTTCATACTCAGTGCAGCAGCATATCATCGGTTGTAAGGTTTTGCATATCAAAACATCAATGTGATTTACCGTGTTGAAGAATGGTGTTCCTAAGGAATGAAGCGTATTAACAAAATAGGCACAGTACACAGCATCTGGCATACTGAACATGCAGCGTGGAAATATGCAACGCTGCAAAAACTCCATGTTGATTTTCAAAGTATCTGGGCAAGAACTCAACCATGTATCTTTTTCATGAGCAAGTCGACGTCGCACAGACTCAACATGTTCTTCGTGCTTCTGGAGTTCTGTAGTTAACCGATCTAGAGACTCTTGAATTCTTTCCTTATCTTTTTTCCTTTTAGCAATTGCAGAACTCGAATTATCAGAGAGCTCTTCCAGAGCTTTAAGAGATCCATGAAGCTTTGCGATTTCAGATTCATAACGATTTCTCGGCACATAGAGATCATACAACGTAAGACCCCAGAAAGTCGCATACAAATCAGGAGACAAGCTATTCCATGCTTTTGGAGGAAGCATTGACTTTACAGTGTCAAGAAGATCGAGCCATCTGCATAATATAGGCAAAAGATAACCATTAATTTCATAGTACCATGCTTGTTATAAACTAGTGTTATAACCTATCAGAAAACAAGGTAACCAAGACCCAAACTGAACATATGAATCAGAAGATAAGAGATGGCCAGGGAGTGGTTACGAAATAGGCTTGCGAGCAGATCCAAGATCCAGAACCGGTGTCGAAGAGAACTCAGAAGCTTCAGTCTCCTTGTCAGAACTTGTAGGGTTCTCTGATTCCTTATGCTCTAAAGGCCAGAAGGAACCGGAATTCTTCCGACACTTGAAGAGTCTCATTACTGGCCGATAAATCAAGAAGGCAACCTAAATATACAGAATGGGACGACAAAGTTATAGGTAAGAGATCTATTACTTACTTGAACCATCTATTCTGCCATAAGAAATTGCAGAACTTTTAATAACAACAAATAAACAAACAAAGAAATAAGAGACCTCAGGATCAAGATGAAATTGGTGTATAAGTTCATCAAGCGGGGGAATCAGCAAACCATAACTTGATGTAGGAGTCACTGCACTGCAGAGAAATTCCACATACTGAAGAAGGGTCCCATGGCATCTATCAAACTGTTCGCAGACCATTTTTATATAAGGCACATCTGCTTTGATGACAACTCTGGAAAAGAAAACATTTGCACAGCATAAGAAAATCGTAATATAGTCGACCACTCATAAACAAAATACATGAAAAAAAAAAAATTCTGGCCGCCAATAATGGTGTTCTTGTGAACACAGAGCTTACACAGAACGATGCTGAGCAATCAGGAGCAAAAGAGGAATAGCTAATTTGGGCTCTTCCTTTGGAAGCAAAGAATCTCTAAGTCTGTTTGTGGATTTGATCAGTGCCTGTAACCAAGGAGGAAGAGAAGACCTCTTAAATTACATCAATTAAAACTCAAGCTGTAGGAGTTTAGAGTGGTACGACAATTTCACAACTCAATCAACATCTTCGCCAAACATCTGTCTGTATGCATTGCTCGATGATGCTCATCATCAGTGAGCATACAAAATTTCAAGTGTCTAGTAATAATAATTATGTTCATTATCGCAGGTAAGGAAGATAGTGCAAAATATCGAATCCGCAAATGAGCCACAGTGATTTGCCTAAGCATACTACTAGAAAAGCACCTTGTTATTTCTCATAATGCCAAATGATGTGGCCTGATAGCGAAGTGTGTCACTTCCTGCCATCGCATCCAATTGATCCTCAGTCATGTTTTCCGTGTATTGAACATTAGCCATCTGCTGAATTAGTTCCTATAGATAATTCACGAAAAATACATATGCAAATGTTTAACAAGTATAAAATGAGAACAGAAACATTTAGCACGAAATGTGAATTGACATAATCAGAATGTAACAACCTGCATGAGAACAAGCTCAATCCCATTGCCTCTCTTTAACTGATTGACAAGATACTGGAAAAGGCCCCTGAGTTCCATTGATGGATACTTTTTACACCTAGGAAAAGACAAATTATCTTTACACAAATGCCAGGTTTTATTCCCCAAATTAAACAATCACTGCAGAAAATATGTATTAGATACAAAAAATTGTAAGAGTTTATAGAAGATTCCAGTGCCCTAATATTCAAGGAGAAGAGAAATGCCACAATGGGAGCAGTTTGCTGATGCCGAAATCCGTGAATCAGACTTGTTTTTCCATATTTTCACATTAGCCATTAGTTTTCATCTTTTGTGCTATATGATAAAACCAAATTACTAACATACATAATACTTTATCCATACTTTTCATAAGATTTATTCAACAATGTCAGCATCTGCCACACATGCACGTGAAGATCTAAATTTTAAATCAAAGATCTAGTTTTCAGCATCTTTCTTCTAAGCTCATTTTGCATAGTAAAGATGTTTACTTATTCCCACCTCAATAAAAAGGATGTTTACTTATCCTGATCCTTGGATAGAATCAACTTCAGATGGGCATATATGGTCCATACAAACTCAAACAAGGTTGACCCACACACAGCATTCAAAAGTAGGCAAGGGTAGCAACTAACTTGGACTAGAAGATATGGTACTAAATTGAAGATATTAGCTATTAAGATGAGAAGAAGTTCGCAAAGAAATCCCCATGGCATACTTTATTAGCACACATATAAATGACTGAAGGAACATACTCCTGTCCAAAATGATAACATGGACCAATCTGCTAAATAGCCAGGACGATGTAAATTGAAAATTCATATTGACCAAAACTGGGACCCAAAAGGTCAAATGCAAAAAAGCTCTTATAGTGGTGTCATATTATCATCTCTACATAGTATATCGTACTCTCACTATGATTTAATTCAATGAAACACTACATATCTATTCCATACCACCATTTCACAATGTCAAAAAACAAGAGAGAACCCAAATGACTAAAGATTATTCTTGTGCCGCAACATGGTCAAACCAGATTCTAACAAGAAATGCCTAATGCAATAATCATAGTATACCTGTTGTATTTTAAAATCAATATTGTAAAAATGTTTTCTTAGAACCAGCATGACAAACTGACTCTAATCAAATCGCACGTTTCAAACAAGCATAAAGAACCAAAAAATAAATTGGTGATACAATCCCGAATTTCTTAACTATTATTTGATGGCAAAATAACATTTTTTACAGCATGTCTCTAACACTTGTGTGTACGTAAATCTTACAACTTACTAGCCTTGACATAAAATTTATGTTCCTGTCCATTGCCTCTCAATTTTACATTCTTGGATATCAAAACATCAGATACTGACTTTCAGTGCAAGTGCCAAATAAGCATAAGCAGGACGAAACAGAAACTGACTTTCAGTGCAAGTGCCAATTTGTTTAATTAATATTCAATGGTGATATAATATTTCATATAGCATGTATGTGACATCTTACATGCACATAAATCTTATAACTTACTAGCCTAGTAGCCTTGAAATAAAATTCATGTTTCTGTCCAATGCCTCCCAATCTTACATTCGATTGGATATCAAAACTTCAGAGCTTTGGTGGATGATGCACAAGAAAAACAAAAATCGCTCATCTTCAAAGCACCAATTGCAGAAAGAAAACTGAATTGATCCTCCCATGTAACCCCAACATTATATGCTAGGAATATGAAGTGCTAAACAAGATGTCTTGCCAACAAAACTCCAACATAATCCTCTCATTCACAGGATTGTGTACTGATGAATAACGACAATGCCACCTTGAGGGGGAAACAGAAGAGTAAGTAGATCTTCCCATTCATTTTCCAAGTGCAACTCTTAGTTGAGATCAAATGATTTACACAGCATAGTAGAGAAGCCAAATTTAAGAAATGTCAAATTTCGATGTCCCGTCCAAGGCGATAAGCAACCAAAATGCAAGAGGCAAGAAAATCACTGGGAAAGTTCAGTATCCAATATATAGCAATCTGAACTTCTCATATGCATGGATATCCAAATAATTAAGAAATACGGAGAGTATGGCTATCAGGATTTACGGCAACCCCGACACTAAATATGTCTTCAATACTAAAAAATAATCCAATTGATATGGCTATCTGTCTTCTCATTGGCAAGACAGATACGACTTACAGACTAACGAACAGTCTCAGCAATGACAATAGCCACCCATTCTCCAAAGAACATCCAGAAAATAATTCAAGTTGTTCGCCTAAGAGGTCAAACAGATCTTGCTCTCCACCCCATCATGTGATGTGATGAGCTAAAAGCTAGTACCTTCGGATGTTAATGAAGCATAAACGCCAATACGAAAACATACAGCCAATGCCAGCAAATCTATTCCAATATAAATTGGCAATTTCTTCCACTAGCAAAATGTAGCTAGCACACCCCAAACTCCTTAAGACAAGATTTGGGCACTGAGACAGAAAACAGAAACTACATGGGCAGGAAGAATAAAGCATATCCTCGCCCCCTCAGATAGGCTCCTTCAACCACAAACTAAACAAGCAGTCTCAGTCTAGCATATTTGATTTATCCTGCTCATACAAGTGCATAGGAGAAAGGCAGACTGATGATCAAAACAACATATAATATGTCAGGTCCACACCTCCAGCTCCCACTAACCAGATTCTCCAGAATATCAGCACCAACAAACTGGGTAGAGCATAGCCGTGTAAATCTAAGTTCTTCGCCGAAATAATAGATCACAACTGAGACTATTCTTTATGTACTTAAGAGAAAATTACCTAGACAGAAGTATTCCCAGAATTGACCAAAGGAAGCAGAAAATATAAACAATAATGGAACCCACTACTGGAAGAACATAAGGAAAAGGAACAGAAATGGGTATGCTATATAATAAAAAACTAGAAATCTCAGGAATTTAAAAGCGACCCTTAAGAAAACTATTCTATGAACACAATAAGAAACAAACCAAGTTACTTCATCTAAAGAAATATAAACCAATAAACAATTTCAAAATCATTACATGCTCAACAAGGAATTTGTAAACATATAATGCGTAAATCAAAGCTATATAGCAGAGAAGAAGACTCATACAAGTGACCCCAGAAAGATGCCAGAGACTGAAGCCAATCTGACAAATTGAGACCATCATCTTTTAGCTTTTCACGTCCACCTTGAGCCAACCGTTCAATCACAACATACTCCAATATATCATACTCAAGCTGTTACGAAGGCTGAAGTGTTAGAAATAATCATATGATGCAGCTATAAAAACAAAAGGACATTCTTGATGCTTATGTAAAATCTGCCAAGACAAACAGGCACGACACAATTGCTTATGCGCTATGAATCAGTAAAGTTCCACTACAGCTGATAGTCCTAAATTATTAGAAATCAAATTAGGCCAATTAATGGCCTTAATAGCTCGCAGCATGAAAAGGGGGGAAATTACAAAGTATAGCTCTGGTTCAGGCAATTGACAGAAAAACTTGTCTTCGAAGTTTATTAATAATAATACTACACTCTTCAGATGAAGTAGTTTTTATCTGCAATTCCATGACGAAATAGCAGTGCAGTTCCCCTGAAAAAGTTATTGATCCAGTACTTAAGTAAATTAAATTTTGGCAACCCCCACTCCTACACAAACCACATAAGGTTATACCCACACACAAAGAAAACATTAATTGAAAATGAACATACACACACACACACACATATGGAGAGAGAGAGAGAGAGAGAGTGGGCTTCTCCCGACGAAAATCAGTTACGGGTGGTCTAACCCAGACGAATAATGGTCTCTCTTTGCTTCCTCCACTAATAGAAACATACATAGGTCATGGATATGTAATATTTTCCAATTTTTCAATCTTCAATTGCATAGGAAATGATAATTTAAAATTTTCAGAATCTAAACTTATATTTTAGTAATATAAAGCATCTAAAAACATCAAATCCAGAATAAATAGGACTCTAGAACTACTACACGATCTCATCAGAGAGAAGTACCATGGTATATTAAATTTGCAACAAATAAATATGATAATCAGAAAGAAGAATAAAGGATGACAGACCTGCGTCAAGTACTTGAATGCATCGACAACTGGAGTGATCATATCTCTGTAGGCCTCTATCTGCATAGTAAATTTGTCAAATATTCATCAGTGAAGGTCAATTATCAAGTGAACCAATCTACTCAGCTAAGTAGATTACCTGATGAACAATTGTTCGAAGAACTGTCATTGGATTGGCGTGGGCTAATTTAGCAACCATTCTTCCAAGTTGCTTAAGATTTTCCTTGGCAAGGCGTTTTAAAATTCTTCGAGTGTCCAACTACAGAAATGAATATTATATTACACAGCATCCAATGAAAGATGTGAAACCCTATAAGCAACTTATACCCTTGCAGTTTGCCTGGCTGCCAAAATCATAGGAAATCGTTCATCATCCTTTTCCCATTCACCATATAAACGATAGCGCGCCTAATGAATATTTTATAAGACCACAACAGAGTTAAAAATATATATTTTGAAATGCAAAAAAGAAACAAGGAATTTATTTCAGCAGTAACCTCATAGGGAAGGAGACTCATAAGTTCCCATATCTCCTGACCAACAGCAGGATTTGCGGGTATCAACTGCAAAGAAGGAAGAAGGCACACTCCGAGTGCTTCCTCAATTCTTAATCTTGCATCCTTCAGGTGTAGGCGGTGATTTTGAATTCCCATGGTAACAGAATGAGAACTGAATGCCCCATCACCATCATTAGCAAGCTCCAGTGCACAAAGGTAATAACCTCTCAGCACTCTGGATATCTGCAAGCAAGGTTTATTTGACCATCAAAGAGAAAACTGAGAAAATGAAAAGCAAGTAGTAAGTTTCAAGAATGCCAGGATCAGGATGACCGACCTTCTGCAGCAACAAAGCATCACGATAGAGATAGGGTCCAGCAGAAGCAAGCATTTCAAATAACTCTTTTGGCAAATCGATAAAGTATTTATTGACCGGAGCACTTCCAGAACTTGGATCAACTCCAGAGCCAGATGACGTACCAGCAGTTGAAAGTTTTGTTTGACATACTAACTTGTAACCCGGTAAAATTGTTTTTTCAATGAGCCTGGACAGAAGGGAAAAGGATGTACTTTTAAGAATTCAAGTTACAGGAGATTTTATAGAATTTTCAGCTTAAATGCTGACACCTTACTGAGACACCATGCCTTACCGGAATAATCTATTACAAATTTGTATATGCTCCACTGGATTAAGAGGAGAGAGACGCTCCAATAGTTGATGAGCATGAAACCTGAGATATTAGATACAACATTAAATTGAAGCAAGTATGGTCCTTAATGGAATTTACTTCTTAAACCCTCGGTTAGACGCTCCATGCTTAATAAAAGAGAACGAGGCTCGGAATGCTAATGAGAGTGGGGCAGGCTGGTGGAATAGAGAGATCAGAATGTGAACATTTCAATGATGACAACTCTAGGCCGAAGTGTTAAAATCTAGACATATCTAAATCCGACCTCCGCAACAAGTAGTTCTACATACATGTGATTGTTCTTCAAATTATCGTAACAGATTATCCGGAAGACTACAAGGAATTTCAGCTGTAAAATGTTATTGTTGCAGTGCTCCATCTTCAAATGCAGGAAGCATGCGTGAAATATGGATTTCCTGTATTGTTTATCTCTAACATGATTTGTTTGGTCATTCACATTATAATGATTCCAGTTGTCATTATCTGATCTACTTTAGTTTCATTATTAAAGATGATTCATGTACAATAAACAGTTTCTGCAGCGATAACACAGAATAGCTAATTTATTGACAACATTTGCTCATGAGGGACCATAAGAAATTAAAGATCCAGAAGTATGTTACAGAGATCTCCGTTCTCAAAACTCCAGGTTCTCATCTGTGAATAACTAAAGGCTTTCAGAAGTGTTACATGCATGTTGTGGATATACTCACTTCACACATTACATCATAATAGTTTTACACCCGCACATTGTGTGATCCAACAAGATTACCTATTCAAAGATTGATAAGTAAAATTATACTTTAAAGTAATCATCGAAAAATATAGTTAATTTTTGTCCGTCAATCATATCAGTAAAATAATACTATAAATTATTAACAGCACATCATATTATACGTATAAATGAATTTAACAAAGATTGGTGAAAATATAATGTTTGAGAGGAAAATGGCACGATGTAATTTTATTGAGCTTTTTCATTGCTTATTTTACAAATATATAATATAATATAATATAAATAAAAGGTAAATAAAATAAAATGAAAAAGGAAATAGTTGATGATGTCATGTTGTTTAAGAGGGAAAGTGGTAAAGGTGTAATTTTTATGAACTACTCTCATTTAGTAGATTAAGTAGATTACATGCCCTAGAGAAAGTTTTCATGCAACACAAATAACACCTAAGTTTACTAGAATGGAAAAACAGGAAAGTATGCAAGAGAGGAAGAGGGTAGAGAAGATACAGCTCAGATTTGAAAAAATCCATGTAATTTAAATTAGAGTTATACCAGTCATCAACAGCAAGAAAGCCCATCAGTAAACCCAGAGGTTGATTATTTGCAAGATCTGATGATCTCTCAGAAACAGCCATTGTTTCCATGTCAAGAGCAGCAAAAAGATCTACAGTCACATCTCCTTGTTTCTCGTCATCCATGAGATCCTTTCCAGTGGCCGCAAGATTAATTTTCCCAATTTTATTGGCCTGGTCATCCAGAGGAACAACATATATTAATATGAAACTCTAGATGCAATATTCAGCAGTTAAAGGTAAAAGCAAAAGGACATTAAGTAAATGATGTGAGATCCCAATAAAATACAATAAAAGTGATCGTGCCTTTAAAATGAGATGATGATGCTGATCAGAGCAAATTCGAGCAATCAATTCATATGGGTGACCATCAATGAGGGTGAGTCCCAGAAAGAGAGGAACAACTTATGGAGATAACGAGAAAGTGTATTCTTTGGAATAGCAACACACGTCAAGTAAATTATTTAAACTACCTCATCAAGCCTCTTGGTTGAAAAGGCATTATACTGCTCAAATGCTTCCTCGTCCTTGGGAAGTAAATGTGAGTATCTGAAGAGATAGTATCAAAAATGTAGAATAGTTTGGTCAGTAAAAAGTACAGAATTAATAGCATCTGGATACAGCCTGAGCAGATCATGAAAGATGAAGTGGCCCCAAAAAGAACATCATATGAGGATGAAAGAAATCTTAAGGTTTATTTGGATCATGAGATTCCGAGATACAATATGAAAAAATTCCAAATAAAAGGCAGTTAAAAGAAAAAACAAGACGCGTAGTAGAAAAATCACAATCTGGGAGAAAGGAGTACACATTTATATAATATGCGCATGAACTGCCCAATCCTTTGCATCTCTCAATAATTGAAACTCCATTTTAGGTTGTATTGATGTGCCATTGTTATGACATCCCACACATTGGATCCACATGAAAGAGTGGATGGACGTATAAGTGGGGGTCAACCTTTAACCTTGACCCTGGTTTTTCGTTAAGTTAGGGCTTATATGCCTAACAGTAACTCTCTTTTACTAAATTCAAAGAAACAAAACAGGCAAGTGACTCAGTTAACTACTTCAGATTGGATTTTGACAGTAAGAATTTTAACTCTAGACTGCAGAAACAAAATTAAGGTGAAAAGAAAAGGCATAGGGGGATTGCAAAGGGATGAGAAATGCAGAAAAACTGGAACTTGTGTACAAATGCACACTATCAAGAATCAAAAGAGCACCAAACCAGCTTCAGACCACGCTACTCACATGCTATCAACATCAATGAACTCTTTCTTCACCATCAAAGCTGTGAGCTGATAAAGTCCAGCTGGTACAGGACTATTGACTTCCATGCGCTGGAAATACTGGAACTTGAATCCAAGAATTTGTGATGCATGGGACTGAAATGAAACGAAACTTCAATCACTCCCTAAATAAGGCACCATAAGAGTGGAAGGGATACAGAGCCAAGGATGCGTTCGAGGACATGAGAACTTAAAACTTGAGTGAAATCAAAAGAAGAACAATTACAACAGTACCTTGGGAAATATTGGAATCAAGTCCATGAAAACACTGTTATCAAGCTGAAGCTCAAAACATTCCAACACCTGCAAAATAAAATTTTCCAATAATAATCCATTAATGAATGGCATAATATGCATCAGAGTAACCATACCAGGCATCCAACTTACTATATCAAAAACACGATTGGGGTCCAGATCAAAGTGACCAATTAAGGACTGCACATAATTCATACATCAGATATTTGTGAAATAAAATAGAAGTAAAGATAAAATAACAGAATACCCAAACCTTAATGGTACCAACTGTCGCAGCTGATTGATTTTCAGTCGAAGCTTCAGGAACTTGACAAAGAAGGGTTACCTAAAAGACATCAAATATACCATAATTAACAAGGGTGAATAAACCAGTATATCTGCAACAATTAAGCAATTTTCAATAAGCAAACCCAACCCATGTCCCACAACAACTCACCCTGAAAAATGCTAAAAATTACATCATCTGCAGTAATTCACAATCGTTGATTAAGCATATTTTCATATCACTGCTCAGTAGAAGGGACAAACTAGAACAGTTATCGTCCATCTAAACATTTTTTTTGAGAACTAAAAAAGTTCCCATAATAGCTGAATACAATGATTGGGCAAGATATATACTTCAAAACATGCCTAAGGTAAACAGGTGAATTATCTTCCCAATTTATGAGTTAGTATATGGACTAAAATGCCCCAGTTGAAACCTGTAACTAGCTTTGCTGCCTTTGCATATGGAAGAGTGCAAGAGTATCATACAAAAGAAATTGGTATCTAAAGATTGATACCACACAGTGTTACCAGTAAGGAAGGGGAAAAAAAAAAAAGAAACAAAGATCCTCATCACAACCGCCAATGCTGTCTAAAATTATCACTGAATTATTTAGCCATTAAAGGTTCCATAAGAGACACATGTCCTCTTATCTGATATAAAGCACAAATAAACATGATTTTAAATGAAGTTTAACACAGTTTCACAGATATAAAATAGGAAAAAGTAAATTCATAAGATTCACCAAATTATATGCAGAAAACTATTGTCCAACAACACAAGAGTTAATTACCATACTCCTCGCACCACAGCAGCATAAACAATGAACAGGGAAATGTCAATAGGGAGCAGAATATTACCAGTTTGGCATAGCCCTCACTTTCTTCACGAAGCAAGTTAAATTTGGTTTGTTGATAGAGAAGTCGAGTATTTACCCGGACCTGAAATGGTTTCAGGTTTAATTTTCAAGTACAAACAAATAGTTAGGTTTAAACCTCTACCATAAACAGGCATCATCGGAAATTTGCCATTATGTGCAACTTAAACTCAAAACTACCTCTTTTGACTTCAAATCTGCAGCCTTTATTTTAATCATTTCGGATTCCCACAAAAACTCTTCCTACAATATTGGTGGAAGGCAAATGTCAGTTATCATTTATGAGTTGATTTTCTTAAAAATGAATTGAAAACAACTCAAAATAGAAATTCTCACATCACATCGCTCCTGGAAAAATCTCAACGGAACCAGCGCAGATTCCACCAGCCATTTTGCCTAAAGTGAATTTTTAAAAGTAGAAGGGTCAAAATCATAAGTGCATGAAAAGGGGAGAAGAAACCACTCACACATCAAAGATAAGACATGCTGGGAGCTAGCAGAGAAAAAAGGATGTGCTTTCCAGAAAAAATTGCTGAAAGTCCTAGCAGCTCATAGAGCATTCGACTACCACGGTATTAAATAATTGCATCAAATTAATAACCACAACTGCTATGACATACACATGTGACATGCCAGAAGAAAACATGTGTTGTTAGTAATCTAGCCTGGTAACTCAAGGTGTGGCTATTTTGCAATATTTTATACCTTCTGGGCCTAAGTAACTCATTGCCTGGCTTTATTTCAATGGCACGACATAGATGATATCCATATATGAGAATCGTTTTTGCTAACCAATTAGTTGCTGTTGCACTGTATGAACTGCAACCCAACATAATGCACATGGATCCTAATCAGAATGATTTCTACATTATAAATATTATTTATCGTCAAAAAAAATGCTAGCCATATAATTTCTCTACGATGTGCCACAGCTAAAACATTATAGAGTCCATAGAATGGTAGCATTCATATGGACAGCAGAAACAAACATAAGTTGTGGATTCAAGATAAGATGAGCATGGAATTTTACCAGTTTGATAAGGCGAGACCGGTATTCACCAAGCATGGTAAGCTGGAGGAAATATAGAAGCATAATTAGATCAAGGTGATAGTACCACGAAATTCAACTTCCTAAGCTCAGTGAAGCAATCAGATTCGTGGATCTCAATAGCAATGTATATAAAATCCAACCAAACTCATTTACCAGTAAATACAATTTTAGCAGATGTCAATTGATACTTTTCTCCATCAACAGCATTTCTCTAAGGATTCATTTTTTCTGTAGAAAGTTGATTGATCTGAGGATTTAGACAAATAGCATTTGATGCTTAAACAGAATTCCATCTTTATTTTCCAGTGACCATCAAAATTAATAATTTTAATAATTGCTATTCAGGTCTCACAACTCATATATTGAAATAATTTAGTGAACTTCAGATTGCCACTTGATTAACGATAGGCAAAAGGATGAAGGAAAATAAAATAAGTTGAATGGTTTCAAAACAACTTCATACTAAATCCAAGAAGGGACTCATTGTGAAGATATCTCTTAATGAGTAAGTCTCCTTATCAGGACTTAAGTACAACAAGAATAATGTGTGTTGCGACATCTTTTATTACATTTTTGCAAGGAAAAAAGCATGCTCTGACATCTCAGTTATCAATGCATCACGTTAAATTCTACATAAATAAACATTTCAAAATCCACACTAACTCCTAAATGTCAAGCAAAATAACCCAAAGGACCAAGGTTCTGAGGTTAGTTCATTTTAAGAAACCAGAAATGTGATGCCCAGCAAAGTAAAGATTGATATGAAAACTGGTAGTTGAAAGGAACCATTAAGTAACTTGAAATATCTTCTCTTAAGCTTGAGCTCCATAAGCAAACTAAAAGCAAAGCTCGAACCAATTCCACAAATTACTCATGCATGTTTACAACAGGATCCAATAAGTGCGAAAAAAGAACTCACGTCTTGAGCCATCTGTGCAACAATATCAGCAAAATATGATCCAACATCCCCCTCCTCCGGACCACAATCTGAGAATTCCACTGCCTCCAAAGCCAATTTACATCTCTGGCACGGCAGGTCCCCTCGGACCTAACAAAAAAAAATCTCAACATTCATTAGGAATATGCACGATTTGCTGAAACTTCACAAGCAGGAGAAATCCACCACAACACCTGTTTAGGAATTAATGCCAAGAACATTGATAATTGCAAATAAAAAAGAGAACTACCCAATTCCATCAGAACAGCATAAGCAAACACGTCCGCAAAACTAATAGTGAGATAAACAACTCGAGGTGCAAATAAATGGGAGTATACAATAAATATTACCATGATGTAGCAGAGTTCATAGAGAAATCGAAGGATAGGAGCACGAGTAGGAAATTTGAAATTTGAATTCGAATTTTTCAATTCTTTGACGGCGTCCTCCGTCAAATACACACACTCCAGCGGCGGCAGAGACATTGTTTCAGTTTCCGTATGAATAAGGGCTGAAACGAATTAGGGCAAAGGGAAATCAGAGCGGCGAACCACGGCACCGTGGAACTGATGTAGTTTCCAAGCTTTTCATTGGCCAAATTGAAGAAGGCTTCTTCTTAGGGTTTCAGGCGGATTTCATCTGTGGGTGGTGCAAGGGTTTGGGATTTGGGGGATTTGGAGTCTTATTTCTCTGGTTTTTTCTTTATAATATTGCCAGCATACATATTCTGAGTAATGTAGTCGAAATTCGAATATACATTCAAGAGTTTCACAACAGAATATATATCTTCCTTTATCTTTTTAAGCTGCCAAATTTATATTTTTAATAATAGATAATATAAAGGAATAAATTGATTTTATTTGGAACAATTTTCAGAAAAAATAAATTAATTTATAAGCTAATATGGGTTACTTGCGTTAATTGTTTGTCTATGCTCTAAATATGACTTTATGTGTATAATTTCTAAATTACTACTTTTGTTGAACCAAAAGTAAAAATAGTTACTTCTTATATTTACATTCACAAACTAGCCACTTTTGAGTGATCTTCTAATTTTGCCCCTGAAAAAATTGATTTCAATTATTGAAAAGTGACTTTTGCTAAGAACATGATAGCTAAACCGACGAAATTGTTGGGGTCTATCGATTTAGCCGATTTATGTTTATTTAAGAAAGTATTTATTTTTATTTAATTAAAAAAACCGGTGAAACCAACGACATCGTTGTGGTTTGGCCGGTTTCACCGGCGAATTTTTTTTTTTTTTTAAAAACGTGGAATCATATTGTTTTCATATTAATTATTATTAAAAATTTAATTATGTTGTTAAATAAATATTACACATAGATCCCTATTTTTATTTAATATTTATTTTTATTATATAATAATTATAAAAATAAATTTCACTATTTATTAATTTTATAAATTATAATTTATTAAATACGGTCACAAATTACCAGAGAAGAAATAAATGCTCGATGATCAATTATTTTTTTCACGACTTGGCATCTGCGTTTCGTATGTCCTGTCGACTTGCAAATACTACATGTTTTCAGTGCTCTACTCCTTAACCGGATTGATGTGTCGTGCTTCACGTGGATGCAGCTTCGGCATCGGATGGATGCCGACTATTTCTAGGATGACCCGCTTAACAAGTAATAATCGGAGACAATACAACCATCTGGTTCTCCAGATATATGTTACAATCATCGCGCAGAGGTAGTTGGTGTACGACCCCATTATATATATTTCGCCATGTAGACATCTTGTAGCAGTAGAATACGCAGTCGTAAAAGTTTCCTTGTGTAAAACCTGATTAGAAAACAAATCAGCACGAGTGAGTAATATGAAAGTACTTTATCATAGAAAACTTGTAAAATATTTTTACCGTATTGCTGCAGCAGCATGAGAGCAAATATTTTTACCGTATTGCTGCAGCAGCATGAGAACACTATATCAGACCCAGCTGGAATCAACACAGTTGCACTGATTGTTCAATAAATTGACCCTCTGCGATCCGCTACTACCATTACCTTGTATGCATTCATTCCAATTCTCACATTATACCCCATTGATAGTTCCACCAAATGAAGCAATTTTCTACATAACCTCCTCAGTTAATTGATCGGTCATGTGAGATGTCTTTTGACGTCTTAAATCGAATCAGTGCTCAACTACACATCTGACTGCATCTACCATCGAGCAGATTGGTAGACGTATAGCATCTAGTAGACACGAGTTGAATGACTCTACTGCATTAGATGCCATGAAGCTGAACCGAAGAGTTTGACATAAACATTTGGCCCATCATTGGGGCCGACCTCTATCAATTTTGTGTATGCTGAAGGAGATATCTCCCCGATTTTTTCCATCGCTTTACCATATGTGGCTACGCGATACGAATATACAGCTCTACGATATAGTTTGATTATTGTTGCACCGCAATTACTCGGTTTGTTAAGGAGGTGATAGAAATAGATGTCGTGTGATGTTCCCGAACACATCTTTTATCACATTGGCAATGCTAACATGTTGGTCTGAAACAATTAGCATTTGTTCATTGCATTCAAACGCCATACAGAGTCTCGATAAAAATCACTTCCACAACTTATCGTTCTCGATGGGCCCAACTCTGATAGCAAGTGGAAAGAATTGTTCGTTGTCGTCCTTAGTTACTGCAACGAACAATACACCCTTTGTTTCATCCCTTTATGAGTGCAGCATCAACCACAAAAACTTGTTTAAGGCGTGTAGTAAAAAGCAACCCTAATGCGACAAACATGTGCTTGAAGCAACCATCTTGGCCAACTTCCATATCAGTCATGAATTTGGGGTTTACCTTGCAGAGCACATCAAGATACTTCAGCAGCATCTGAAATGAATTTGCTTGGCCGCTGTAAATTAAGGATATCACACTATTAAGAGCATGAAGCACGACGATGTAGCTTGTTCGGATGCCGAATTTTTGTTGAAGTTTGACCACAATGTCCTTCGGATTGATGATAGAGCTTTCGCGGTGCATCTTCTTTTCAAAATAAGCTGCGACGACCACGCACACTCCTTGCACCCAACCTTAAGAAATCAAGGTTGCAATTTTGTTCAAGTTTTAGTTTGTGGACATACCACGTGTAGGAATGCAAAAATTGAATCTCGATTCATTTCGCCTGGGCCGGATTTCGGATACTGTTGGTCCCAAATCAGAGATATAATAAATTGCGGAAGCGTAAAGTTTCAATGAAATAGTGTGAAATTGAAGGTTATCTTTATCTCAGCTGACTTAGGATGGTCAGTTGTGTTTCTTAAGATATTTTGTCGTTTAGTAAGTTAGGGTATATTCAGTTATACTCCAGCTATCAAAGTAGCTGGGTTTGAAATGCTTGAAGAAAACTGTAAACGAGCATAGAAATTTATAGAGGTTCGGATTCAAATAATCTTACGTCCTCTCTTCCTTCAAAGAAGGGAATTCACTAATCAAAATTATACACGGTGTTATTAACACGATTTATAACTAAGATTATTTTGAAACGGAGAGCTTTAGGGCTATCGGTTGTAGGCA